>CAUDNR010004455.1:16204-29005 GCA_958430865.1 Entrophospora sp. SA101 | reverse complement strand
TAGGAGGTCTTTAGACCAAGCCAACTATATAATAAAAATTCTAGTTTTTATTGGCCAAATATGATTCACAAGTCCTATATTTTTTGAGCGCGTAATTTTTACTACTGTACTTCGTAAAACATATCAAATATATATAATACACATAACTATATAATGCAATGGTTAATGTACTGATTAAACATGGCAAAGAAATTAAATTTGGTTGGGAAGGGTTTCCAATTTATCATAAACAAACTTTAGAAGATTCTTTGTTTTTTTTTCAAAACCTGATTCTGAAAACGTGATTGCAAATAATGCAAATAAAATTGATGAAGTTTCATCATTTAACAACAATAGTTCATCTAATTCTAATATGAAAAGGTGCTTTACTGAGTTGGAAGAAGATAGTGAAAATGATCCATTATTTTCAGATTATGACGAATCAATTGAAAACCAGTCAGAATTATTTGAAAAAATGACAATGATGTTTCTAACGATGATGATGTTTTAGAGATTATAAAGAAAGTTAAGGTTAATGACTCATTAACTTGTAATAGTCCGATGAAAGTTCCATGTTATTCATCTAATTTAAGGAATCACCAGTAAGTACAACTTAAATGACTGTGAAATTAATTGTTACAAGAAAGAAAAAGGACAAAAAATTTAAAAACTCATGTCATGTGACATCAAATTTTTTTTGGGAATTTTACAAATTCCGCCCAGCGGGTGGTGAGAACCTAAATTTTATTTGTGTCCCCTTATATTTTACATATGTGCATATATAACACAAGACAAGATTGATTTGTGAGAATGATCGGATGATCTTATATTGATATAAAAAAAAGAAAAGAATTATTTTATATAACTTGGAAATATTTATTAACATTTAATTTAAAACCAAATATATTCTTTTAATATGCCACAGAAATCTTTATTTTATATTTTTCACCATAATGTCCTGGGAAAAAATAGGTATTATTAAACAGTCTTGCAATACGATATGCATCATTTGTATCATTTAATTTAACAAGAAATTTCGAGGTAACTGAGTATTTTGAACTAAAATTTGGTTTTTGTAAAACAACAATTAATTCAAAATAAAATAAATCCATTAAAAAAATTAATTATTAACAATGAAGACTTACTTTGGTAAAGGAAAAATATATTCTTGATTCCTAAGTGAAGGAAAATCAGATAAAAATTTTGATATAATTCTCGAACCAACATCCCTTGGAGTTCCTGTAATTATGACACTTTTTCCTTGACTTGGACCAAAGTTCATAACAGTACTTTTTTTATACATTTTCCATTCATTAAGCATTTCCTCATAACCAAAGTCTTGTGCTTTCAACTGTAATTATAATAATCATTATTTATAATAATCATAATAATATGGCAAGTTTTTTAACTTTTAATTTACATACAATAAAATTCATTTTCAATTGACCTCCACTACTTAAAAATTTAGTCGGTGCATACATATAAAAATTTTTTGCAAATGTAGTATTTCTGAATTGAACAATTGCTGATCCAGTGAGATTGAAAACGCGATCACGAAGCATTAAAACTTTGATTGATATATTAAGTGACTCATTAATAACATGAAATTAACCTATAATTATAATCTAAATAATAAGTAAATAAATATCTTACCATCATCAATACTTTTTTGATCACCATTTACTTCTTTTGACAAAAACAAAATATCATTAGTGATTACAGTATTTGCTAATCCATCGATCCTTATGAAACGACTTGTTGCCATCATGCCTGGATTAAGAACTCTTCTGGTGTTGGAATTTGTCAAATTTCCTGGTACTTTATCCCATTGCCTTAACATGGAAGAAGGGGGTGGGTTTGATTTTATTGTTATCATATTATTGCTTAATTTACTACGTTCTTTAAGTATACTTGAAAATGAGACGGGTGAAGCTGGTGAAGGGGAAGAGGCGGAAGGAAACAATAAAGATTCTAAGGCTTCTGGTTCTGATTTTGTTTGTTGTTGGTTCTTTTCGCTTTCAGTAGAAATCGTAATTTTTTCATTATCTGGTGACGATGATGGTGGTGGTAATGTTTCATTGGAATTATTGTTGTTAAAGTCGTCTAGTAATTTACTACTATTATATAAATATCTTGAAGTTATTGTTATTGTTTTTTGAAATTTTGAAATTGAAATCGGATGTTTAGATATTGTTGAATTGATGGTTGAAAAATATTTATTAAACATTTTTTCAGAAAAAATTTTTTAAGAGATCAAAGATGAATTGTGAATATTTTCAGCCAATCAAATTACACACATCGTGTAACGAAAGCTTTAATAATACACACCCCAACAAAAAGTATCGACTCAATGATCCGCCAAAATAATCGAATAAACGGGTAATACAAATACTCGTTTTTTTTTACTAAGCAAATCGATGCTGTGTATTAGTAAGAAAATGTTTGTTGAAATGATTAACATGATAATCTAAAATATCACATTCGGCCGATTGTTATTGATAATTATATGATGTTTAAAAGTCAAATTAAAATTTTTTGAAAATTTTTTGAAAAAGTAGCACTTAGAGCTATTTTAAGATACGATGTTTTAACACATCTTGGGAACTTAGAAAATGTTGCTCCGTTTATTCTCAAATATATATATATACATGTTCATAATTATTGATCGAATATTCATGGAGCATTAATACAAAACGTAAAAAAAATCGTAATGAATTTTTTATGCAAGACAATTATCATTATGCGTGAACAAACTTTAAAGGGCAAATACGGCTGAAATATCTAACCAAAACTAGATTTTTTTAAAAAAAAAAAGATTGAACTTTCAATTTGTTATTTCAATTAAAACATCATGTCTCAATTAACAGACTTTGAATAATTGGATATTGGGAAGCAGATGAAAGCGTTTGCGACATTGCTGGTGCACTCAATCATTCTCAGTCACAAGTAACTCATGCAATAAAAGCATTTAAGATCAAACTACTATTGCTCCCCAAAAAAATACAAATGAATTAATTTCTTATTTAATGGATTAATGGGTAAATCTTGATTGTGATTATTTGCAAAAATTAGTAGACAGCATTCCTTGAAGGGTCCAAGCTGTAATTGAATCAAAAGGAAACCCAACAAAATATTGAATAAATGAATGAAATATTTATACTTTTTTGATACTTTTGATATAAATTTAATAAAGATTTATTATGTAAAAATATTATACAAACTGTTGATGAAAATTTTTTCATTATTTTTACATTTTGTATTAATGCTCCATGAATATTTGATCAATAATTATGAACGTGTATATATATACATTTGAGAACAAATGGAACAACATTTTCTAAGTTTCCAAGATGTGTTAAAACATTGTATCTTAAAATAGCTCTAAGTGCTACTTTTTCGAAAAATTTTAATTTGACTTTTAAACATCATAAAATTATCAATAACAATTAGCCCAATGTGATATTTTAGAGTGTTATGATAATCATTTCAAAAAACATTTTCTTACTAATACACAACATCGATTTGCTTAGTAAAAAAACGAGTATTTGTATTACCCGTTTATTCGATTATTTTGACGGATCATCAAGTGAGTCGATACTTTTTGTAGGGGTGTGTATTTATTCCATCTAGTTCATCAATAAATCATAATATTTAAAGAAATGGAAATATATCTGGAAATTATTCCAACTTCAACACTATCTTTTTCTGGTTCTCGAGCTTTCTTAATGTCTACAATATCTAGCAATAACAATAATAGTAATATTATTAATAATAACGATAGTAGGAGGATTTTAATACTATGGATAATAATTGGTTTCTTTTGAAAACTAAAAAGACGTAATCGATGACTAATTTTCATAGAAACCTATATAAACTTCTGAATTTATATCCTTAATTTTAATTAATTATTTTTAAAAATATATACATATTATTTTTCCTAAAAACCTTATTTATAACAAAACAATTATGATTTTGTATTAGTATATATCTAGAATTTATAACAAGAATTATATTTGCAATATAAATACATCGATGTTAATAAATATTTTAAAATAATGGTTCTAAGAGCTCAAAACATTTTTCAGAAATATAACAACGATTTTCTTTAATTACTTTAATTAATTATTTTAACAATTGAAATTTAAAAAAAAATAAAAATGTTTTAATTCCTTGTCTACAACGTAATAACTCTATTTTTTGTTTATTATGCCTTTTTAAATTTGTATTAGTAGGCATCTAGAATTTATGACAAAAATTACATTTGCAGAGATTAAAAAGTCCCATCTGCATAATGAGTTATAACAGTTTATGCAAAGGCGTTTTCTTTATTTAATTAATAGTTTGTTTATTATTATATATAAAAATTATTGACAAATCCTTCTTCACACATTAACATCTTATCAAGAATTAACGCCAACACTAAAAATGAATTCGAATTCTGACCTATTATTATTATTGGAAAATGGCCCACGGAATTTCGCTTTTTTAAAGCTCCTATTAACAGAGGTTGAAATACCAAAATATTCAACACAGTCTGGGATTGTAAAGTTCCAATCGGATTTGGTGGGATATTTTGCTTTACAAGCCAAATGTATAATTATAAACGTAAATTTTAGCAATTGTACCAGGAATAGAAAGCTCTACATCAACTCTTACGTGGGAACTCGCTACATGTACCAATATAATTTATTTAAATCAAGCAAAAATGCATACATATTTAAGAGTTTTTTTTACCTTCAGTGACAGCTAAATTAACAATTATGCAAAAATGATGATAGAATAAAGGTGATGCTTTCAAGATTTTGTTTTTTTCCTCAAATGGAATAATAACAAACGAATGTATTTTGATTTTTTAATTTATTTTTAAGAATTAATTTGCAGATGTGTCTATTTATAAAAATCTGTCTCATAGTTGCATTTTATTATTGACTATGTGAAGCGGTTTCATATTTCACATATTTCATAGCTTCATGATTTCTCGTGAAATTATGTATCGACAATAATAACAGCCAAACGTCATTTTAGTCAAAAGTGTTTTTCCGGTGAATTACTATTACGATCGGGATTTTATTAGTATTAATATTAAGGTTTAGCTTACCAGTCGTATGACATTTCACTTTTATTGATTTCTCTTAGAATATCATGTTGAAATTGTAAATCATCTATTTCTTCTATCAAAGAATCAAATTTGCTCGTTCGCTTCAATGATTAAATGTATTAAATAATAAATATGTAGTACACTTCCCACTCTCTCGATAACGGACCGAGAATTTAAGCCCATTTATATCTCCCATATTAATATATAAATTATTACTGTTTATAACGGATTCTTTATATTTTTTATCTTAATTATAATACTAATACTAATACTAAATATTAAAATGGCCGAGATGTAACGATCTGGTGGCCGTTGTCATTGGCCAAAATTTCAACCCCTGAAAATTTTAACGTACTATTACTAATTATTATTATAATGCTGACTGATACTAATACAAGTGTAATGATAACGTCAGAGTTGCTATTTATTTTATATATTATAGTCGGGGAAAAAATAATTCTTTGATTTTTTTCTTGATATAACCAACCATGGACTATGAATTTATAAAGAATGATAAAAAAAAAAAAAGAATTGGAATATTGACGAGTGGTGGTGATTCACCTGGAATGAATGCCGCTGTTAGATCAATAGTAAGAGTTGCTATTGCACGTGGATGTGAACCATATGCAATTTTTGAGGGTTATCAAGGTAATAACATGTACTGTATATACATGTATATATATATTAATATATTTATCATTTTTTTGAAGCATTTTTATGATTATATAAAAAAATTACGTTACAAATATAGGTTTGGTTCAAGGTGGCGACAAAATAAAAAAGTTTGGGTGGGGTGATGTTAGGGGTTATTTGGCAATAGTGAGTTGAGATTTTAATTAAATTTAAATTCTAAATTATGATTAAATAAAAATTATTGATTTCATTCCAAATTTTGTAAAATCATATATTATTAGGGTGGTACACTTATAAAAACTGCTCGTTGTAAAGAATTTCAAGAACGTGATGGCAGATTAAAAGCAGCATACAATTTGATTAAGAATGAAATAGATTCATTAATTGTGTGTGGAGGTGATGGTTCGTTGACTGGAGCAGATATTTTTAGATCAGAATGGCCTGGGTTGATAGAAGAATTGGTTAAATTGGGTAATAATAATCAATGATGAAATGTTATCTGATTCTTAGTAGCATTAATATTAAAATATAATAATTTCACTGGATAGGGAGAGTTACAAAGGAAGAGGCAGCATCTCATAATAATCTAACAATTGTAGGAATGGTTGGTTCAATTGATAATGATATGTCATCAACTGATCTGACCATTGGAGCTGTTACCTCGTTACATCGAATTTGTGAAGCTGTTGACTGCATTGCATCTACAGCATATAGTCATTCACGTGCTTTTATCATTGAAGTGATGGGAAGGAATTGTGGTTGGTTGGCATTAATGGCAGCAATTAGGTATTAAGAGATGTTTTTTTTTTTTATAATTTATGAGTGATTTTCAACTTATTTTGGCATAAATTCATCAAAATATATTTTGAATTATAAAATAAATTATATAGTACCAATTCAGATTTTGTTTTTATTCCTGAAAGTCCACCATCATCAGATAATTGGGAAGAAGAAATGTGTCAAGTTATTAAAAATGTATATAAATATATTAGTTTTTTTTTTGTAAAATGGATTTAAATTATTATTAATTTAAAGTTAATGCATATTCCTAGCATCGTAATCTTGGAAAATTTAGAACTATCGTGATTGTTGGAGAGGGAGCTATTGATAAAAACTTGCAACCAATAAAAGCTGATTACATCAAAGATCTTTTAAAAAATAATATGGGTCTTGATACCAGAGTTACAACATTGGGTCATATACAACGTGGTGGAAGACCATGTGTCTTTGATAGAAATCTTGTAAGTAATAAGTAATTTATATCAATATATGAATTTATCATTATTAAAAAAAAACTTTTTTTTTAAAAAAAAGGCAACTTTACAAGGTTATGAAGCAGTAAAAGCAATTCTTAATGCAACGCCTGATAGTGAATCACCTATGATTGGAATTAAAAAAAATAAGATTACATGTGAACCTTTAATGAAAGCAGTTAAATTAGTATGTGATGATGCTTATATGAATCATTTATTTATTTATTATAAATCTATTTATTTATTTATTTATTTTGTTCAGACACACCAAATTGCAAAGGCTGTTGAAAAAAAGGATTTTAAACAAGCTATGGAATTACGTGATTCAGAATTTATCGATGCTTTTGATGTATACAAAGCAGTCATATTCACTGATGGCTATGCATCTAAATTAGAAGAATCTAAGGTTCAATTAACTGTCAATAAAATTTCTTATTTATATTAATATTTTCTAATTTTTCTCATGTATTTTTAGCGTCTTCGTATTGGAATAATCCATGTTGGTGCGCCAGCTAGTGGAATGAATGCAGCAACAGCCGCAGCTGTTCGATATGCACTTAATCGAGGTCATATTCCTGTTGCAATATTTAATAGTTTCAAGGGTCTTTTAGAAGACAACCTCCGAGAATTTTCTTGGATAGATGTTGATGGTTGGACTCCTAAAGGTGGCTCAGAACTTGGCACCAATCGAAGTGAACCTGATACAGATATTGGAATGGTGGCATTCCAATTTCAAAAACACAGAATTGATGCTTTACTCTTGATTGGAGGTTTTGAAGCTTACAGCTCGCTTATCAAATTGAATAATGCTCGGAATATTTATCCAGCATTTTGTATTCCAATGATTTGTTTGCCTGCTACCATATCAAACAATGTTCCTGGCACAGATTATTCCTTGGGCAGTGATACGAGTTTAAATACTATAGTTGACTGTTGTGATACAATCAAACAATCTGCCTCTGCTTCCAGAAGAAGAGTTTTTGTGGTTGAATTACATGGTGGTTATTGTGGTTATTTGACAGTTTTGGCCGGACTTGCGGTAAATGCATTATTATAATTATTTTAACTTTTTTCCAGATCAAAATAAATAAATGTATGTTTTTATAAATGTTATATATATATGTGTGTATTTGTAAATGTATAGGTTGGAGCAACAAGTACATACATTCCAGAAGTAGGATTATCTTTAAAGACTCTTCAATCGGATGTTGATCATTTGAATAGAAGATTTAGTGAAGATAAAAAAGGTGCAGGTTCAGGACGTTTAATTCTCAGGTAAAATACTTTGCTTCATAATTATGGAATATACAATTATTATTATTTTTAATTATTTACCATTTATTTAATATAGAAATGAATGTGTGTCTACTACCTATACAACAAATGTAATAGCTGATATTATTCAAACTGAAGCTCATGGACTATTTGATTCCAGAACAAGTATTTTAGGTCACATTCAGCAAGGTGCTACTCCATCACCTTTAGATCGTATTCGAGCAATTAAACTTGCAGTAATGTGTGTTAAATTCTTGGAGAATCATGCATTTTCTTCAACTTCTACCGTTACTGCTACATCAAAAAAGTTATTATCACCATCATCACATTTACTGCCACCTCAAACTTCCATTGCAAAACCAAGGGTTTACACCAATGTTAAAGAATCTGCTGCTGTGATTGGAATTGATGGTGAACATGTCGTTTATCGGGTGAAAATTTTGTTTTATTTTATATTTTTTGTTTCACAGGATAAAAACGATATTTAACAATTAATATTTTTAACATAAATATATATATTTGTATACATAGCCTGTTATTGATTTACTGCCAGAAACTGATATGGATAGACGTAAAAGCACTAAAGCTTGGTGGATTCAAATAAAAGGCTTAGTAGACTTGTTATCAAAATGGGGTGAAATATTTGAATTCATTCATTCACTTATTTATTTATTTCTCTATTATTAATCAATCGATTAATCTGCAGGTTATTCTGACAAGAAAGAAGAAGTGGATCAATTGTTTCATGATGTTAATGATATATTTATGCAAGAATAAACAAAAAAACATTCGTATAAATAAAATTCATTGATCATTTATGCGCATTTTAATTATCTAATGTTAAGATTAGATAAATTTCTTTTTATTTATCGTTATTATATTATTATTGTCATTATCTAATATTTTACTACGTTTCTATCTAATCCCTTCAATTCGACGAAATCCAACTATACTTGCCGAAATTCAAAACCCAAATAGTCCCAATTCCCAAAGTCACAAATAAAAAGTCACATGTTCTAATTTTTTTAGTATTACCACATAAACAAAATTTCATTTAGGACAATATTCGTAAAACATTAGCAATAATAACAAAACAATGGCTCATCAGAAGATAAGAAATTGTGACAAAACAAAGAGTCAGAAGGAATAAACAGAGCGACAAGATGTGATAGAATCAGTGATTAAATTAACATAATTGATGATTTTATTCAACAATGTCAAATGAAATCATCTTTACCAGACTATATTTTAGAATGGATACCTTTTGAGCAATTTGAAAAAGTAACAAAGTTAACAGAAGGTGGATTTAGTTCAATTTATATTGCAGAATGGACAAGAGGGAGAATAGTTGATTATGATGAAAATAAAAAGGAATTTAATTATCTTGGAGAGAAAGATGTAGTATTAAAAAATTTAAATGATTCAAGTAATCAGGAAAAGGCTTTTTAATGAGGTTGGTATTTGTTTATTTAAAACAAAAATAAACAATACTGTGTTATATAATACTAATTGATTTATATTCAATTATAGTCAACAAATTATTATAAAATTAAGGCATTACTGATTGTTCAATGCTATGGTATAACTAAATTCCCAGATAATGTGAATTATGCAATTGTTTTAAATTATTTATCAGAAAGAAATTTAAGGGATTATTTGCAAAAAAATATTTAAATTTAGCATTAAGAGACAGAATTGGAATCTTTGATTATTTATGCAATGCATTAAATGAGATACATCAGAAAGATTTAATACATTGTGATTTACATAGTGGCAATATATTATTGAAAGGAAGTGGTTGTTACATTACAGATTTGGGATTATGTGGACCAGTTGATGATGAATCATCAAATAGTCTATGGAATTATATCATATGTTGCACCTGAACTACTTAGAGGCAAAATTGATACAAAGAATCTGATATCTATAACTTTGTGGGAAATATTTCCAGGTCATCCACCACCATTTGATGATAGAGCTCACAATCATTGTTTGATTTTTGATATATGTGAAGGTTTACGACCACCAATACTACCTGAAATGCCTGAAAATTATGCACAAATGATGAAGAGGTGTTGAGATGTGGCTCCATCAAAACCAACTAGTAGAAAGCTTTGGACATTTTCTGTAAATAAACATAATGAAATTATTAAAAATGAAATTTGAAAAATAATAGTAGTAATAATAGTTTAATAAAAATATTATTCAGATTTTCTAAAATCAAAAAAACACGAAATTGATTTTAATAATGATGGCAGCAGCAGCAATGCGGTCGCATTTACTTCGTCGAAAATTATTTCGTCGACAATCATTTCGTTGACACCCATTTCGTCGAAAATTATTTCATCCTCGAGCCAGAGACTGAACGAGTTAGATGTGAGGAGTGTGGGAAGTTAGTTAAGAAATTAGGTGAGGAAAGCGGGGTGTGTGGAAAGTGTGAGGAGAAATTTGTTTAAAGAAGTTTTTTTTTTGTGACAAAATGAACTTTTGATGAAACAAACTTTTGACGAAATGGGTGTCGATGAAATGAATCAGACCCACATACAATTAGAAAGTTCTAAGTTTCTCGTCATAGGTAATTTCTGTTCAACAATTATATCATGATCGGTTTCATAAAATTTTTTTTTTGTCTCTTCAAATATTCAATAAGCTGTCCTGTGCTATATTTTCGACCCAGCTCTTCCAAGATGCTTGCATCTTTCCCTTATATTATCTTGGCTGAAGTAGAAATCGGTGTAGTTATCGTATACGTATTTATGTTTTTGCAAAAAATCAAGAAAAAAGAGACGCGTTGATGAGACATGACACAAAACATGTTAAAATAATAAATACAAAGTTTGATTGTTCATTATGTATATAACTAGAGTGACGACGAGTGGCAATAACCACCACCACCATCCTTATGACAAACAACACTTACCCATATTATTTTTCAGCTTCGTTTTCTCCTTTTATTTTATTTTTGTTTTGTTTATACATTTTGATTAAAAGAAAAAATAAAAATTAGTTAAAAAAACGGGAACCGATTCTGTTAATATTAATATTAATACGAATATGTACTAGTACGGGACTTTATCATATTCGGATGAATTCAAATATTCGGTACTACATACCAAATAGCAATCATAACATAACAATAAATAAATGTACAATAATTTTTATTTTATTTGAATAAAAACGAAGAGTAATTTGAATAAAACGAATTTGAATAAAATGAATAAAAAGCGAATAATTTGAATAAAATGAATAAAACGAGTAATTCGAATAATAATTTGTATTGCGAATAGAGAAACTCTACTATTATAAACAAGATCCGAAATATTAATATAAAATTTTAATTAACGATTGATTTATTGTTCTTTCACTTGGTCAAAAAGCGACGTTAATCTTTTCTTTTAAAATTAATTTATATGAAATAAACAAAATAAAATAAAAAATAAAATAAAAAGATTAGAACACATGTCCAAAACACAATGTTATTTTAGCATTCTATTTGGAATGTAGTACCGAATATTCAAATGCGTAACGGGATATTCGAATATTCATGATCAAAATCACTTACTATCACTATTACACTAGGAATGTACACGGAAATCCCGTATTAGCATGTTAATTATAATATAATTTTTATAGAGAAGCGTGTTAAAATAGTAATTGAAGGCACACATATTAAAAAATAGAATTTCTGTGTCTCCATTAAATAATTAAATCTTTAAAAAATATTACAAAATCGCGAACGCTTTTGTACAAAAAAAACCCCCAATTTTTTTATGTGATCAATAATGTTAATAATTACAAGAAATGCCATGATAAAAAAGGCAACATGATTATTGAATATTCTCTCTTATGCACGCACACATGGAAAAATGCTCTTGAACAATCTGGGAATATCAAAAAGAGTCTATTTTATTGTTGGAAATTTACTTACAGGTATTGAAGTGTACCACCTTCAAGACTCGAATATTTAACATTCTCATCTTCCTAGCGTACAAAGTCTAATACGAACTGAGACACCCAATGATACAATGATGCAATTTAATTTTAGGTGGGATTCACAGCCTGAAGTTTATTGGAATTGTATTGTTCTCAATGAGAGTATTAAAGCCTCTCGCTTGTCTGAAGCCTCCTTCCTAGCTTGTTCGAGGGTCTTTTCTGTGGAAAAATTTATAATCCACATATAGGATTAACAACAACATCACCAACATATTTATTTATCCCTGGGACACACATTTTTACATAATTGAAATCATTTTTATTATTATCATTATTGCTGCTTGTATCAAGTGATTTACTTGTATCAAGCATTTTACTTACGTCAATTACGTCAAGTGGTTTTTATTTTAATCAAATCGTCAAAATAGCCCTGGTGAGAAACTATCTCTAGTTAGTTCTTTATGACTAAAGTCAAAAGTCTCGTCATACATCATTATTATGGGCAGAGATTTTTAAATAATAAAAATCCTCAGTTCGTTAAAAAAGGGTTGTTATACGGTGCAGATCATCTATAATCATTAATTGCTTATAGTAACAATTGGTCAACTTCAAAATACTAAAACAAAAAAA
>CAUDNR010004455.1:0-14058 GCA_958430865.1 Entrophospora sp. SA101 | reverse complement strand
TCAACTGAAAGGCAATAAATGGAAAGAAGCTGAGAACAACAACTTAGTGAAAGTAACGTGTTGTTTTATGTAACATTTGTTATATGAATTTTGTAGAAAATCTTTTAAAAAGAGAACATATGAGAGTAAAAACCACAGATGCAGAAGGGGAAGAGGAAGAGATTGATTTCACTGGAGCCATCAAGGTCCTATATACAATTTTGATGAAGTACAAAGATTGTTCCAAGAAATAGAACCAAGCTTGAAGGGGTTTTTTGACCAACTCTATTTTAGCAGCTCGGCCATTTGAATGTAATGAACAAATAATGGACCATATGAAGAGATTAATGGTAGTGTTCATGTGTTATCTTCTTGTTTAAAAGTTTACAGAGAATTGAATGACGTGTAACAAACAATTTTTTCGTAGAACAATTTTTTTGATTGCTTGATAAAGATGTAAATTGAAAAAAACGAAAATTGCATTATTTAAAGGACATCCTCATCATCACCAAACTGATTTATCGTGATTCAACAACAAAGAAATTTTTTGAAAATTTAAGTGATAAAAATAGAAAACAAAATTAAAACTTACGAAAATATGTACCAAAACCTGTCTTATGTGGTATGTAAAGGTCGTTCTAAGTACTAATACTATGTTGTTTCAACTCTGACACTAAAAATAGCTCAAGCATATTATTACTATTATTATTATGCGTAGTTCTTAGTTAACTTCAAAGTCAAAAATTCGTAAAAAAAAAATCAACTCACATGTATGTAAAGACAATTTTGATTTTTTGCATTTTATGTAATGTAATAATAAAAGAATGGTTTAATTTGTAGAAAAGAAGAGGCATTTTTATTTTGAAAGAAAAAAATAGGTTGCTTATTTAAATAATTCAAATTATAAGATTTGTAAACTTCCATGATAATTATTCTTGAATTATTGCAATATACATACAATGATATAATAATTCTTTATTCATCCTTGATATTTATCATTATCATTATTGCTGCTTGTATCAAGTGTTTTTATTCGTATCAAGCATTTTTACTTACGTCAAGGGCTTTTACTTTAGTCAAATCGTCAAAATGGCCCTGTGAGAAACTCCCTTTAGTCAATACTTTAGTTACGTCAATGGTTAAAGTCAAAAGTTTCGTCATACATTATTATCCTAAAATAGTTGATGTTAAATATCAAAAAATTAGCATTAATAACCAATCTTATTGTTATTATTATAAAGGGAATATATAAAAATAATTTGAATCTTGGAAAAAGTTTTACAATGCTTCATTTGATAGAGGAATTTGGAGGTGTATTAAATTAGTAACAAAAATATATATTTTGATTTTTCATAAAACACCATTGTTGACCATTATTACCATTGTTGCGCCTGATAATTCGAATAATAATTTTTTTTCTTGTATTATGGATTAAGTAATTTTAATTTATATACAATAATGCACAAATTTCCCACAAACATATATGTAGTAATTATAAGAGAATTTGTAATTTGCTTTTTTATACACATTCGCAAGTTTTGTACGTTAAATATTTTTAATCATATGAACCACCACTAGACCTTATTAATACATGCTTGATATCTTTTCTTTGTATATATTCAGCGTTGATCACTTTCTAGAATTGTTAATTTGGCTTTTTTTTATATTATCTAATTTAATAATATCCTCAGGACCTTCTGTTTAGCAAAATGGACTTTTTACGATCTCTTTGACAGACCGAACAACTAATTTCCAATTTTGAAATATAATTCACATACAGCGTATACAAATTAGACATTTTCTCAACATGTTATGACAAGGCCATCCTTCCTTTCCTATCTAGTAAAGTTTCGTCATAAACTCTTTATAAAATGTTTAAATACCATTCGTTGCTGTTGCTATTATCAAATATGTTGTGGAAATATCAACTGAAAATGAATTCTATATTATCAAGACATCTGCAATTTGATTTCGTCTCATTAAATATGAGTTCAAGATTTAAACCTCCATGTACTCATGTACTATACTTGTTATTGATCAATCCACAATATTCAAACTTCCATTGTTTTTTCTTATTATTTATTTAACTCATACAAATAAATTGAAGTTACATCATCTATAACATAGAAATAGTTATAAGCACGTCTAGAAAATGTAATTTTTTACTGTTCTCAGAACAGTGGATAATTTTCTGTATGTTAAATTGTTACCTTACAGTACACTAAAAAAAGGTTTATTCTCCCTATTTTTATTTGTTTTTCTTACCATACTGCTACTAATATTAATATAATATTTTTCCTCAAAACAGTTTTTTGGGGCCTAAGGCACAAGTTCATGTTGAACATTAATACATAAATCACGGTTGTAATAATTATGATGCTGAGCTAGCAGGTATTAGTATTTTTAGAATTTTTAGATCACGTAATTGGTGAATAAGTAGTTTTTGTTCTATTTTATTTTAGTTGTCAAAAAGCCTATACATTTTTAATGATTGACTAATTATGATAATATTATACTAATAAAATTATTCACACATTTTTTTCTAAAATAAATATGTATACATATATTTTTTATGTACAAAAAATGAAATGAAAAATGCAAATGCAAAAAATGATGCTATTTTTTTTTTTGATTTTTTTGATTTGTTGTGTGTGTGTGTTGTATGTATAATTGAATGTTGTGATAAAATATGAAAGCAAAATTATATATATATATAAAATGAAAAATTAATAATAATTATAATTATTTTTATTAAAGAGCAATACCGGTTTGCTCATAAACACTATTATTAGTACTACTATACTGAGAATCTTGATCAATATCGTGATTACTATTATCTATTAAACTTTCATCTTGATTAACATTACTATGAAGACCATAATAATCACTATCTCGTTGCTGTTGTTCGTTCTCATATTCTTCAACAAATGCAGGTGTCGGCGGAACAACTTCCACAATTGGTGGGACATTACTGTCTTGATTTTCTTCAGGATAAACTGATAATAATACATCAATATGGTTTACACTATCATCAACATCACCAAAACTGTCACCATCATAAATAAATTCTGACGGCGTTGGTTTTGGTGGTGGCGTGCTATTATTAAGTGTTGAAGATGATGATAACGATGACATAGATGAATCATTATGTATTGTGATACTTATATCAGGCCTGAGTCTATTATCATTGCCATCTTCTTGATCATCTTCTAAAGTTTTATAAATTGATTTAAGATATGCTGGTGCAGGTTTTAATAAATACTGATTTTTATTAATATCATCATCATTATTATCAATTTTATCGTTGTTATATATTAATTCATCATTAAAATCTTCATCATCACCCGATTTTGTATCTAATCCATCGATTCTAATTCTTATGCCACTAGTAAGATCAAATTCTGCTTTTTCGGTTGGTGTTTTATGACCAGAAAGGAAGTTCATTATTTTATTACCCATGTTGTTATGGGTTGGTTCAGGTGGCATAAGATTATTGTTGGCATTATTATTGCTGCTACTTAAATGATTTGAATGATATGAATGATTTGAATGATTTGAATGATATGAATTATTTATATTTGGTGATTGTGGAGATCTTGGGGATCTTGGGGATGATCCAATACGTGAATTGGTTGTATTACTACAAATTGGGAAAAAATAAATTAGAATTATATATAAAGTGAAATAATTAACACAAAAAATAATTAAACTTACAAGCTCCTCAAAGTACTGGTAGTACCATTAGTAGAGGTTTTATCGTCCAGTTCAAAATTAATACAACATCCACACACCAAATCTAATTTCAATTTCCTGGCCCATCTTAAATATGCTTGCTTTGCATCACGTCCAGTACCAAAAAAAGCGAATAGGATTAAGCCGGTCAATGGTTTAACATAATCAATAAATGACACGCCATTGTCGAATTTTTTGATCACAAAGAAATCCTTATGTATTTCAGCAAAATCATAAGGTACTAACGCTTGTATATTCGAGAAAAATGTTAGACAGGCTGCTGGAAATGCAATTATCAAGAATGTTATGCAGAAAAGCACCAATCGATAAAATTTTGATATGTTTAAACCAGACTTGGAATATTTTAACAGGCTTTGTATTTCTAGTCCTTTTTTAATGATAGTATAGGCAGTTCGTGCTATAAAATAAATAATTATTTATTAATTTTTTTTACATGTAAAAAAGGTTTTTATTTTGAAAGAAAATTATAACAATATTTACCTGCAAAATAACATCCAGTACCAGATATTATTAAAGGCCACATTGCATCTACGACAATATATACCCAAGTATTACTCTCCTGTATAGAACATCCAAGAATAGGTCTGAGTCCATAAATAGATGTAATGTTCAAATAATTAAACGCAACAAGTATGAATGGGAAAACGATCGACAGAAAAAAATGTATTAATATTTGACGTCTCCTGACATTTTCAGTCAATAATGTTGGCTTAACAACATAATTGTGTAGCGTGTGTATCATACACACAGCCGAAGCCATAATACCAAAATGTGCAGCATTATACAATGGCGTAGCTATGTAACAGTATACTGGAGCTTTATCGTCCAAATCGTTCGCCCATAATATGGAATTGATGAAAATTATCATGTTTGTGAGCAGCACCCAGAATGTCATAAATATCGCACCCCAATTTCTTGTTTGTATGTGAATGATACTGGGAACTATACATAAGATAATTGCTACAAACGCAGAAGCTGTGAAAACGTAATCCGGCATTTTTTTAAATTATTCTATATTTATAATTACAAATACAATTATTATTATTATTATTATTTATTAGTTAATTTGGGAAAGAATGTGTTTTTTTTTATTTGTAAGGAAGAGGGAAAAAAGAATGTAATTTGTAAGTTATAATGTATTATATCAGATGATTGAATCTCCGACTTGGATTTTTTCAAGTTCTCGAAACTTTTTTTTCTCTTGAGAAAAAATTCTATCTAAAGAATGTTTTAATCAAATATAAATGTATTTTTGGAAACGTTGATGTTGATGTTGATTCAGATTAGTATTAAAATGTTGATGATAATGATGATGCAAATTAAAATGCTGATATGATGATATGATGGTGATGATATAGTTAGTCGGAGATTCAAGCACCTAAAAAATTGGTTAATTAATATAAAATTAATTAATGAGAAAAAATGAAAATTGAAGAAATAAAAAAGACGTTTTTAATTGTTATTGTATTGTTTTTTCTTTTCTTTTTCTACTTCTGATGGCATTCAACCATTCGAAGAAAGAAAAGGCAAACAACAATTTTCAACGAGAAGAAAAAAATGAAAAGAGAGTGAGAGAAATTTATTTGAATTCAAATAAGAATTCCCATTAATTACCTGTTAAGAATAATAATTATGACGATAAATTATAAATGACGAATAAGTTAAATTAAAAACCCAATTTATATAAATTATTTCAATAGGAAATCTTGTATTCCCTTTTTATGTGCATATTACATCGACATGTATTATGCGGGCTATTAAGAAAACAATTAAAAATTTTTCTTTCTTTGATAATCTCTCTATTTATCTTTTGATGTTTTTCGTATAACCTTGGCATATATAACGCCGATCGATCCTTGTTGTGTTAAAAATAGCAATATAGTGTTGGACTCAATTTTAAATTTACTTGAAATACTGATTTGGAAATCCCTTGTTTTTATTTTTCATTCATTTTTTTGGAACGTGACATTGTTATGTTAATCCGATACCACTAAAGTTCAGTGAAGAAACGTTACACACCAGTAATATTCTTTCAAATTTGTACTAGTTCCACAACCTTCCTAACCGTGTTTGTGTGTATCCGTTAATTAAAATTAATCGGTAAACGAACGAATTGATTAATTTAGACAATAATTTGGTCATACATATTATACACTAATCATGAGAATGTAAGTAATTGTAACTATTACCACTTCAACCTCTTCTTCATATTTTGACAATATCTAATGTGTACATTGTATATAATTTGTTCCCAATTGGTTTTTACTTGTAAAAGAAATTCCAACCTCTTTGTATTTTAAATTTTATTTATTATGGGTACTAGCAGTTAACAGTTAGCACACAACACAAATACAAACAAACAATTTAATATTAAATGTTTATATACTAGCGAAAGGAAAAAATATATACCCTTTGCCAAAACGAAATTCGAATTATTTTCATAATAATAATATCGTGCTGTTAAACATAAAAAGCAATTGAAATTAACATATGGTATATTGCTTGATGTAAATCAATTCAAAATATTATGTAAATTTTTAAAAAAATAATTTTTTTTATTCGTCCTTGGAGGAAATGGGATTATAACCACCAACCAATTTTTTTTTATAACCATATTACTATGACATTCATTTATCCTCAAAATATATCACTTGAGCACAAGGAGAACTATTTGTTCTTGGATCACTCGATATTAATATTATGATATTGAAGAAGTTTCTCAATCGTCAAAATCATTCTTGTTCTACATTGAAAATATTTCTAAAGTCATCCATCATCGGATTTTTAGTACTTTGAAAAATAAACCCAGTTCTGTTGAAACCATTTTCCCTCTATGCAATAAATAACTTTTAGAAATTGCAACTTCTTTTTTGAGCATATAAAATGTCTCGTGATTCACCTCGATTGAATGAATTAAATTTGAATATACATTTTCTTTTTCAAACCGTCTTCAGTCTTTTTTGTCCAATCATCAGATAAAGCAAGCAAAATGGATAAATCATTTTGCTTTTAAAATATTGGCCATCCCAACTCTAGTCTTTTATATCATAATAGTCATAATATCCTTATTGTTGGAATTAATAAGGTTGTTAAATAACGAGTTTATGATAATTCCAAAGGGGGGTTTTTTTTTTAAAAAAAACGAAATTATAGGATTCAAAGATACAAGTGAGTTATTTTTCCACGTATTTAGATGTGACAGAAATTTTTCGATCAGAGAAAAATACAAATGATATATATAATTAATTAGTAAATTTATTATTTTTTATTTAATTTGTCAGTTATTTTTTAGATTGATTTGATTTGATCTCAACTTTTCTTTTATTAAATTCACGATGTAATGTTAAAGCTTTTTCAATTGATTTAATTAATGGTCTAAGAATCTAATAACGGAATAAAGTGCCGACAATAAATAAATACATTTATTATTATTTTAAGAATGAAGAATAAAATAAATACCTGTTTTAGATTTTGTGAAATTTCCATTGATTGTTTTTTTCCATTAATATTGCTACTACTACTACCACCACTACCAACACCACCACCACCACTGCTATTAAGATTAAGATTAAGATTATTAAGGTTATTAATCACTTTTTTTTGAAGCTTTAATGAACCACCACCACCACCATTACTAACGCTATTGGCACCATTAACATTTAATTTGGTTTGGGATTGCTGAAATTTTTGCAACTCATCATCATCTAGTTGAATTTCTAGTAGTTTACGTATTTTCGTCAATGTAGTTTTTAACTGTTCCACCATTCTTTTATTCTTTTCCATTTTTTCTTTAACATTAGAACCATAACTTGCCCAGAAATGTCTTAGGAATTCATTCCCCATTAATTGTATTAATTTGACCTCTTTTTCAAACTTTGACGGCAGATCATCTGATGATATTGGAATTGTGATTAGGATTAAAGGATTAGAATTTATTATTATTATTATTATTATTATTATTATTATTATTATTAAAACTTGCCTATTTTATGATTGGCTTCTCGATTACGTTGTTGTTTTTGCTTTATTATTTCAAAAGATTTAATATAAAAATCTTTGCATGCGTTTCCAAGAGATTCCTAATTTAGTGAATAATTATTTTTATGATTAAAAAACAAACAAATATTCATTTTTAAAAATCACTATTACTGCTATCGTATGCCATATAATTAGTAATTAATTGGATTATATATACTAACATTATTTTGTACGTCTTTCAACATATCCAAATTCCATCCTGTAACATCATTTTTGAGAGTTTCAATTAATTCATTTAAATTCTAGAAGAAAAAATTTTATTTTATTTAATGTAGAAACAATAAAAATAATAAAATCATATATTATTAGGGTGGTACACTTATAAAAAACTGCTCGTTGTAAAGAATTTCAAGAACGTGATGGCAGATTAAAAGCAGCATACAATTTGATTAAGAATGAAATAGATTCATTAATTGTGTGTGGAGGTGATGGTTCGTTGACTGGAGCAGATATTTTTAGATCAGAATGGCCTGGGTTGATAGAAGAATTGGTTAAATTGGGTAATAATAATCAATGATGAAATGTTATCTGATTCTTAGTAGCATTAATATTAAAATATAATAATTTCACTGGATAGGGAGAGTTACAAAGGAAGAGGCAGCATCTCATAATAATCTAACAATTGTAGGAATGGTTGGTTCAATTGATAATGATATGTCATCAACTGATCTGACCATTGGAGCTGTTACCTCGTTACATCGAATTTGTGAAGCTGTTGACTGCATTGCATCTACAGCATATAGTCATTCACGTGCTTTTATCATTGAAGTGATGGGAAGGAATTGTGGTTGGTTGGCATTAATGGCAGCAATTAGGTATTAAGAGATGTTTTTTTTTTTTATAATTTATGAGTGATTTTCAACTTATTTTGGCATAAATTCATCAAAATATATTTTGAATTATAAAATAAATTATATAGTACCAATTCAGATTTTGTTTTTATTCCTGAAAGTCCACCATCATCAGATAATTGGGAAGAAGAAATGTGTCAAGTTATTAAAAATGTATATAAATATATTAGTTTTTTTTTTGTAAAATGGATTTAAATTATTATTAATTTAAAGTTAATGCATATTCCTAGCATCGTAATCTTGGAAAATTTAGAACTATCGTGATTGTTGGAGAGGGAGCTATTGATAAAAACTTGCAACCAATAAAAGCTGATTACATCAAAGATCTTTTAAAAAATAATATGGGTCTTGATACCAGAGTTACAACATTGGGTCATATACAACGTGGTGGAAGACCATGTGTCTTTGATAGAAATCTTGTAAGTAATAAGTAATTTATATCAATATATGAATTTATCATTATTAAAAAAAAACTTTTTTTTTTAAAAAAAAGGCAACTTTACAAGGTTATGAAGCAGTAAAAGCAATTCTTAATGCAACGCCTGATAGTGAATCACCTATGATTGGAATTAAAAAAAATAAGATTACATGTGAACCTTTAATGAAAGCAGTTAAATTAGTATGTGATGATGCTTATATGAATCATTTATTTATTTATTATAAATCTATTTATTTATTTATTTATTTTGTTCAGACACACCAAATTGCAAAGGCTGTTGAAAAAAAGGATTTTAAACAAGCTATGGAATTACGTGATTCAGAATTTATCGATGCTTTTGATGTATACAAAGCAGTCATATTCACTGATGGCTATGCATCTAAATTAGAAGAATCTAAGGTTCAATTAACTGTCAATAAAATTTCTTATTTATATTAATATTTTCTAATTTTTCTCATGTATTTTTAGCGTCTTCGTATTGGAATAATCCATGTTGGTGCGCCAGCTAGTGGAATGAATGCAGCAACAGCCGCAGCTGTTCGATATGCACTTAATCGAGGTCATATTCCTGTTGCAATATTTAATAGTTTCAAGGGTCTTTTAGAAGACAACCTCCGAGAATTTTCTTGGATAGATGTTGATGGTTGGACTCCTAAAGGTGGCTCAGAACTTGGCACCAATCGAAGTGAACCTGATACAGATATTGGAATGGTGGCATTCCAATTTCAAAAACACAGAATTGATGCTTTACTCTTGATTGGAGGTTTTGAAGCTTACAGCTCGCTTATCAAATTGAATAATGCTCGGAATATTTATCCAGCATTTTGTATTCCAATGATTTGTTTGCCTGCTACCATATCAAACAATGTTCCTGGCACAGATTATTCCTTGGGCAGTGATACGAGTTTAAATACTATAGTTGACTGTTGTGATACAATCAAACAATCTGCCTCTGCTTCCAGAAGAAGAGTTTTTGTGGTTGAATTACATGGTGGTTATTGTGGTTATTTGACAGTTTTGGCCGGACTTGCGGTAAATGCATTATTATAATTATTTTAACTTTTTTCCAGATCAAAATAAATAAATGTATGTTTTTATAAATGTTATATATATATGTGTGTATTTGTAAATGTATAGGTTGGAGCAACAAGTACATACATTCCAGAAGTAGGATTATCTTTAAAGACTCTTCAATCGGATGTTGATCATTTGAATAGAAGATTTAGTGAAGATAAAAAAGGTGCAGGTTCAGGACGTTTAATTCTCAGGTAAAATACTTTGCTTCATAATTATGGAATATACAATTATTATTATTTTTAATTATTTACCATTTATTTAATATAGAAATGAATGTGTGTCTACTACCTATACAACAAATGTAATAGCTGATATTATTCAAACTGAAGCTCATGGACTATTTGATTCCAGAACAAGTATTTTAGGTCACATTCAGCAAGGTGCTACTCCATCACCTTTAGATCGTATTCGAGCAATTAAACTTGCAGTAATGTGTGTTAAATTCTTGGAGAATCATGCATTTTCTTCAACTTCTACCGTTACTGCTACATCAAAAAAGTTATTATCACCATCATCACATTTACTGCCACCTCAAACTTCCATTGCAAAACCAAGGGTTTACACCAATGTTAAAGAATCTGCTGCTGTGATTGGAATTGATGGTGAACATGTCGTTTATCGGGTGAAAATTTTGTTTTATTTTATATTTTTTGTTTCACAGGATAAAAACGATATTTAACAATTAATATTTTTAACATAAATATATATATTTGTATACATAGCCTGTTATTGATTTACTGCCAGAAACTGATATGGATAGACGTAAAAGCACTAAAGCTTGGTGGATTCAAATAAAAGGCTTAGTAGACTTGTTATCAAAATGGGGTGAAATATTTGAATTCATTCATTCACTTATTTATTTATTTCTCTATTATTAATCAATCGATTAATCTGCAGGTTATTCTGACAAGAAAGAAGAAGTGGATCAATTGTTTCATGATGTTAATGATATATTTATGCAAGAATAAACAAAAAAACATTCGTATAAATAAAATTCATTGATCATTTATGCGCATTTTAATTATCTAATGTTAAGATTAGATAAATTTCTTTTTATTTATCGTTATTATATTATTATTGTCATTATCTAATATTTTACTACGTTTCTATCTAATCCCTTCAATTCGACGAAATCCAACTATACTTGCCGAAATTCAAAACCCAAATAGTCCCAATTCCCAAAGTCACAAATAAAAAGTCACATGTTCTAATTTTTTTAGTATTACCACATAAACAAAATTTCATTTAGGACAATATTCGTAAAACATTAGCAATAATAACAAAACAATGGCTCATCAGAAGATAAGAAATTGTGACAAAACAAAGAGTCAGAAGGAATAAACAGAGCGACAAGATGTGATAGAATCAGTGATTAAATTAACATAATTGATGATTTTATTCAACAATGTCAAATGAAATCATCTTTACCAGACTATATTTTAGAATGGATACCTTTTGAGCAATTTGAAAAAGTAACAAAGTTAACAGAAGGTGGATTTAGTTCAATTTATATTGCAGAATGGACAAGAGGGAGAATAGTTGATTATGATGAAAATAAAAAGGAATTTAATTATCTTGGAGAGAAAGATGTAGTATTAAAAAATTTAAATGATTCAAGTAATCAGGAAAAGGCTTTTTAATGAGGTTGGTATTTGTTTATTTAAAACAAAAATAAACAATACTGTGTTATATAATACTAATTGATTTATATTCAATTATAGTCAACAAATTATTATAAAATTAAGGCATTACTGATTGTTCAATGCTATGGTATAACTAAATTCCCAGATAATGTGAATTATGCAATTGTTTTAAATTATTTATCAGAAAGAAATTTAAGGGATTATTTGCAAAAAAATATTTAAATTTAGCATTAAGAGACAGAATTGGAATCTTTGATTATTTATGCAATGCATTAAATGAGATACATCAGAAAGATTTAATACATTGTGATTTACATAGTGGCAATATATTATTGAAAGGAAGTGGTTGTTACATTACAGATTTGGGATTATGTGGACCAGTTGATGATGAATCATCAAATAGTCTATGGAATTATATCATATGTTGCACCTGAACTACTTAGAGGCAAAATTGATACAAAGAATCTGATATCTATAACTTTGTGGGAAATATTTCCAGGTCATCCACCACCATTTGATGATAGAGCTCACAATCATTGTTTGATTTTTGATATATGTGAAGGTTTACGACCACCAATACTACCTGAAATGCCTGAAAATTATGCACAAATGATGAAGAGGTGTTGAGATGTGGCTCCATCAAAACCAACTAGTAGAAAGCTTTGGACATTTTCTGTAAATAAACATAATGAAATTATTAAAAATGAAATTTGAAAAATAATAGTAGTAATAATAGTTTAATAAAAATATTATTCAGATTTTCTAAAATCAAAAAAACACGAAATTGATTTTAATAATGATGGCAGCAGCAGCAATGCGGTCGCATTTACTTCGTCGAAAATTATTTCGTCGACAATCATTTCGTTGACACCCATTTCGTCGAAAATTATTTCATCCTCGAGCCAGAGACTGAACGAGTTAGATGTGAGGAGTGTGGGAAGTTAGTTAAGAAATTAGGTGAGGAAAGCGGAGTGTGTGGGAAATGTGAGGAGAAATTTGTTTAATGAAGTTTTTTTTTGTGACGAAATGAACATTCGACGAAACAAACTTTCGACGAAATTATTGTCGACGAAATGAATCAGACCCACCCTTGTCAGTTAATTGCAAATAATTTGGTGTTTGTCAACTCATTATTACTTTGGTTCTCGATTACTGCACCTAGATAAATATGCTGGCACACTTAATGGTACCAGGTAACTATAAATGAATAAAGTTGGCTTTTTTGCAAAGCTATAAAGTTCCTTTTATTTGATTTATTTTAGTTGTTTATATTTACTGACTGATTGCAAACTCATTTTGGTTTATTTACAAATGACCCAAATAACTTGTTTAACTGTCTTATGTTTACAAATTATAACATTAACAGCATTTTTCTAATTAATATTCCTCACTAACACTCTAGTTTATCAACAAAATTAAAGGCTGTCGTGTGACGTAAAGACATAATTAGGGATGGCCAGTTCTGAACCGAACCAAACACAGAACCGAGTTCTAACCGTTCCCCATGTGATTTATATCTATATGAGAAAATTCTGAGTTAACCTTATTATTATGTAAATAATGAATAAATGGACAAACAATGAATGAATATGATAGATATACAAAAGTACATAAAATAAAACAAACATTAATAATATTAAAGGATTTTTATTAGTGATTAGTATAGAATTACAATGTGTTACAATCTTGATATAAAAATACAGTTACTGGAAAAAAGTATCGCTTCACCTGATGATCGGCGAAAATAATTGAATAACTCCGGTGATATAAAAAGTCATTATTTTACTAATCAAGTCGATGTTGTGTAATAACAAAAAAATCTTTTTCATAATGAATTCTATAACATACTCAAGTTCCACAAGATTCAATTAATTATTGGTAATTTTATGATCTTTAAAAGACAAAAAAAAATTTCCGGAAATTTTCCAAAAAACTTTAGATTAGAGCCAACTTTAGATATCATGTTTTAACACATTTTGGAAGCTTAGTAAATGTTGTTTCTTTTGTCTTCAAAGGAATACTTATAAAACCTCGCAATTAATTGTCAAATATTGGTTAAGTATCGAACTGAAACGTAAAAATAATTTTTAAAAAGTTTACTAGCTATTTGCACAATATTTTACATATTAACTCGTTATAAAATATACACTAAAAGAATCAAAAAAAGATAGAGAATTTGGTTATTTATTAGTATTTTGTCAGGTTTCCTTTAGAATTAATTACAGCTGCAACTCTTCTTGGCATAGAATTAACTAAATTTTGTAAAAAATTACGGTCA
>CAUDNR010004454.1:35336-50289 GCA_958430865.1 Entrophospora sp. SA101 | reverse complement strand
ATATCACTAAGATAGTAAATGGGATATTAATTATGATCACATTACAAATGACTAAATTTTGATCCCTAAAATTCTTGATTATACCAATGTTCACTTTGTCTGGTTTTGTTGCAGCATGCCCCATATAATACTGATATACATTAATTTTGGTGGCTCTTAACCCATTATAATGAGTATTTGTTTTTTATCATATTATTCAGCAAGGTATTTGTTTCATTAATATTGATATTAATATTAAAATGTTTATTGTTTTTATTATTTTTGAAATCAATACATTTCAAGATCAATAAATTTAATAAATTTATTATTATATATAGTTATTATAGGGAGGCATTTTTAATTTTACGCATATTAATTACTCCTTTCAAATCCTTGGGTAATATTATTCATGTTTGGTTAATAAATCCTCACAAATAAATATTATAGTTTTTAGAAGCAATATGTTTCACTACTCAAGTACAATTTATATTTCACAATTAAATATTTTTTCAAGGTCAATGTTTTCAAATTCCAAATTTACTACTTCTTCACTTTATCAATTAAGATTAAGGTTAATTCTTTATTTAAATACTATTATAAATTAATTTTTAATGAATACATGATACCACTAATTATAATTTATGCTATTTATTGGTAGTGATAATATCACCAATTTATTATATCATATAAAAGCTATAATTTTGATGAATAAATTATATGATTCTAAATACTTTAATGCATCTAGATTTTATTTTTTTTCTAAATCATGATTTGCAAAAAAATACATTTTTAACTTTTTGATGATCTTTTCAAAAAAAAAGTATTTCATTTTTTTAATTAATAAAATACTAGAAATACAAAATACATAAAATTGTATACAAAAACGAACAAGAACATAGGTCATATAATGTTAAAATTTTATGTGCTGTTATTATGTAGCATTTTGCGTAATTAACAAAAAACATCATTCACAAACTTTTGTCTGGGTAGTGTGTGTATGTATATATATTTTTTTGAACTTGCCAATTACAAATGCCTGATTAATAATTGATTCTGCATTTTGATTTACATTAATATTAGCATGTAACCTGCTGTGAAAATTTTCAACATAATATTCATTGAAATTAACAAGATGATTCTCCAATACATTTGCAAAAGGATTTTGATTTTCTTCCTAGTATATGTAATCTGAAATAAATGCCAGTATAATCTTATTATAATTTTTTCTTTTCCATCTAAGAGCAAAGTCCAGATTCTAAATAATGACAATTAAATTATTTTGTATTTTTCATATAATAAAGATTGTGTAGGTCGTGTAACTATGCTTGTTACGCGTATTAATATGTTTCGATATTTATATTAAATTTTTTTCATGATAATCTCAATTTTGGTCAGAGAGGTCCCTAATCACACATTCCTAGAAATCCCCTTGTTATTATTATACCGAACGAAATTTCTCGGTCCAGGGAGTTCGGTATAGAGATTTTTGACTGATATAACGAAATACAGAGAGCGTTCGTTATATAGAAAGTGTCAATCATTGTCACATGATCACCAATTATTGTGAATAAAATTGCAGCAACCACGTATATGATTACAAAAAAATTATTTTATTTTAAGTTTTTTAATTATTCATATAATCATCAATTTTTGCTTGTTCTTTTGAATTAAATTCAATTCATTATCTATTAATCGTGATTTGTCCGATCGTTGTTCAAAGTATAGTTAGACTTTTTCTACTGTTAACAAGCGTCTATTTTTATGTAATATAAGTGGAAGAGGAAACAATGCTACTAATAAATTTTAAGAAATAAAATTCAATGGCGTACGCTAACCAAATATTAATATGAAAATATCTGCGGATTTTTGTACACTGTTGGTACAATTATAAATTTGCAAGGATTTCCACAAAGGCAGTTCGTAATACAGAACAGAGAATTTAATTGTAAAATTTTTTTTATATAGAACAAATTTACATTAATAAAATATTGGGACCAAAATCTTGGTTCATTATAGAGAGCAGTGAGGTTCAGTATAGAGATATAGCATAAATCACGTGGTACTGATCACAGGATCTTCATATTATTGGTTAATTTGTCCTATTTCTAAATTTAGTTAGATCAATCATTATAACTTACGTTCTTAATTAATCTTTCTAAAAATTCTATTTACCAACAATAATTGCATGATTTGATATTGATGTCATCTGGCTAAGAAATTTAATGGCTTGCTTAGTTTTGCTGAAAATTTTCATCACACTATGAAATCGCACAATCTGCTTGCCGGATCATTTCTACTGGAATTAAAACAACAACCTCGGTAGCGCACATGTTACACATATAGTTAAACCAGGGTTGGTATTGTACATGATGTCAACCCTGGTTGTTTCACGAAAAGCGGACTTGAAAATATTCCATAAGATCATTCTTTAAATATTAAATAAAATTTTATCTTGTTAGGTTGAGAAAAATATCTTTTTGTTTTTTTTAAAAAAAATTAATTACTTTTAAGATTTACATTCTAAATATATTAATAATATTTAAATATGGGAAAATCTAATAGTAAGCTTAGTGAAGAAGAAATTAAAGAGCTTCAGAAATGTACTTATTGTAGGTGCCTTGCAATTTATTATATTTATTGTTGCAATTATAATATTAGAAAATTTTCAATCAACTAAAAGCTCTTTTTATTATTTATAAAGTTAAAAAACATGAACTTCAACAATGGTAAATTAATTAATATATTATTAATTGGTTAATTTAATAATGAATCAATCATTTAATTAAATAAAATAATTCATTTAATATAATATTATTATCATTGTAAAAGGTATAAAGGATTTCTCAAGGATTGTCCCACTGGTGAACTTGATAAAACAGAATTTCAAAAAATCTACAAACAATTCTTTCCATTTGGTGATCCTTCAAAATTTGCAGATTATGTTTTTAATGTATTTGATGAAGATAAAAATGGAAAAATTGATTTCAAAGAATTTATATGTGCATTATCAGTGACTTCAAGAGGAGAATTAGATGAAAAATTATTATGTGGGTATTTTTTGTAATTGTATCTTTTTTTTTTTAACATTTATTAAATTCATTTGTACAATATATATCTAATGATATTATTCTATATAATAAATTACATAGGGGCATTTCAATTATATGATATTGATGATGATGGATATATAACACATGATGAAATGTTAAAAATTGTCGAGGCAATTTATAAAATGGTTGGTAGCATGGTAACATTACCACCTGATGAAGATACACCTGAAAAACGTGTAAATAAAATATTTACTCTAATGGATAAGGTAACTAAACTATTTATTAGTCAATATATATATAAAAAAGATTAAACAAATGAATAATGATCTTACATGATATATTATATTATACATGATATATTATTAATTATTAAAATATATATTATTAATTATTAAAATATATATTTCATATATATATAATTACCTACCTTCTCCACCATGCCTATCATTATCATTATTTTTACATTTAGAATAAAGATGGTAAATTAAGTATGGATGAATTTAAAGAAGGTTCAAAGCAAGACCCAACAATTGTTCAAGCATTAAGTTTATATGATGGTTTAGTATAATAATTAATAAATTAATGGGATAATTATTATGATTGATGGATTGTTGATTGATGTATAACTTATTCTTGAGCTTGTTTATTACGAGAAACATATTTAATTAATCAATGCATATTTATATATATATATATATTGGTACACTATAAAAATTTAATTATTTTTTTTTTAACTTTTACATTTGAAATTTATTTCTTCTTTTTTAGTATTTTGTTGGATCAGAATTTGAGATTTATTATTATATAGCATTTAATAAATAATAATATTAATCATATAATTATTAATAGATGTATAGTTACTTCTTCAAGAACATCATTAACGAATTTTGGTCTTCTAGCATCATGTTTATTTAAAGCATTTCTTTAAGACCATTCATCCTTGTTTAGGATATTAGGTCAAATAAAATTCACCTCTTCATATCAATCTCATTTTTTATCATTTTATCGCACCGAACGAATCGAGTAAGAATTGAGCTTTGCGATTCGATTCGATTCAATATATATCCAACAAATTATGATTTTCAGCACTACATGATACAAATTTGGAATTGATATACAAATGCAGCCAATCAATTAACGAACTTTATCTATGTAAAAGAGAAAAATGATAATGTTTTTAACATAAGTTTCAATATAAACAATTTATACATTATTTTACCATTGAAAATAAATTGCGGTTTTCAAATCGAGATTAATGATAAAACGAACAGCATACATTTTCAAAGCCATGTTTAGATTTACAAAAATCGATGGAACTTGCAATATCACGATTACAATTGTGTCACATTCGTTCTTAATTGATTAAAAAAAAAATTTTTTTTTTGATCAAATTTTTCAAAAAAAAAAAAATTTAAAAATATTAATTAATAATGGTAAATGGATAAAATATATATATTTTTTTGAATTTTCATCATCGTACTCAATTTGTAATTTTTTCGATAGTCACATCGTAAATTTGAAGCACCTCGTCATGGGAGTTTGGGTTTCCTTCCAAGAAAACGTGCACGAAGACACAGAGGTAAAGTAAAGTCTTTTCCAAAAGATAACCCCGAGAGCCCTGTTCACCTGACTGCCTTTATGGGTTATAAGGCTGGTATGACTCATGTTGTTCGAGATTTGGATCGTCCTGGATCAAGTAAGTGTGTTTTTTAATAAGGCTGGATAATGATGATTAGATAAAATAATAAAATAATAATAATAACCATCATCTAATCAAAAATTGAACAATTGAATAGAAATGCATAAGAAAGAGGTAGTCGAAGCAGTTACCATTATTGAAACACCTCCATTACGAATTGTTGGTGTTGTTGGTTATGTTGAAACTCCAAGAGGTCTTCGTGCATTGACTACAGTTTGGGCTCAGCATTTAACTGATGAGGTTAAACGAAGATTCTATAAAAATTGGTATCGTTCCAAGAAGAAAGCTTTCACAAAATATACAAAGAAATATTTGGACACTTCTAAATCAGTTGATAAGGAATTGGCAAGAATCAAAAAATATTGTCAAGTAGTACGTGTATTGGCCCATACTCAAATTCGATTGGTAAAAATTGGTCAAAAGAAAGCCCATCTGATGGAAATTCAAGTTAATGGTGGCACGATTTCTGCAAAAGTTGATTGGGCAAAATCAAAGTTTGAACAGGAAGTTGATATATTATCAGTATTTGCTCCTGATGAAATTGTTGATGTCATTGGTGTGACAAAAGGCAAAGGATTTGAAGGTGTAACACATCGTTGGGGAACAAAGAAACTTCCACGTAAAACTCATAAAGGTCTTCGAAAAGTTGCTTGTATTGGTAATTATTTAATTGACCAAAATCTGATGTTTTTTTAAATTCAATTATATTATTTACATTATTTACTTTTTTTATTAATATTTACTTATTTACTTATATCATAGGTGCATGGCATCCTTCAAGGTAAAGATCCTAAAACAATTAACACATGCTGTAAAGCATTCCTTAAACCAAATAATAATTAATAATATATATATATATGTAAATGTATAATTAAAGGGTAATGTATTCTGTTCCACGTGCTGGTCAAAATGGTTATCACCATCGAACAGAAGTAAACAAGAAGATTTATCGTATTGGTAAAGGCGATGATGAAAAAAATGCATCAACAGAATATGACATTACCAAAAAACAAATTACTCCATTAGGTGGCTTTCCTCATTATGGTATTGTCGAGAAAGATTTGTAAGTATGATCATTTTATATATTTGGAATTAAATGTATGAATAAATGAATGAATGATTGGTTTATATATTCTTTTTATTTTTAAAAAAATAATAGTATTATGATCAAAGGGTCATGTGTTGGTGTTAAAAAACGTGTTCTCACATTAAGAAAAACATTACTCACTCATACAAAACGTTCAGCTTTAGAAAATATTTCATTAAAGGTTTGTTGTGAATATTTTTTTCACGGGTATATACACTTGCGTGCACGCGTTATTTGTGTTTGATGAATTTATTACTAACACCAAAAAAAAAAAATAATACTTTATTAGTTTATCGATACAAGTTCAAAATTTGGTCATGGTCGTTTCCAAACCGCAGAAGAAAAACATGCATTCCTTGGTACACTCAAGAAAGATGTTGTTCAACCTTAAAAATCATCATAATTATATATTTTATTTAAAAATAAAAGGAATTTTTAGTATTTGCTGTTGTCTTCATTAGATAATTTATGATTAATAAAATTTGTATTTAATTATTTTTACTTTGTCAAAACATATTCCTTAAAAATTTAATATATATATATTAAAAACTGCCAATCTAGTAAACGGTTGATTAATTTGACATTCGCTTTCAAAATCTTTAGATTTTAAATTATATTGTTTAAAACCACAAAATCTAAATTTACTCTATTCACAAAAATCAATTTTACTAAAGTGTAAAAAATATGTTCAAATTGACACAAAAATGACCATCAAGCACCTTCGCGTAAAAAATTGTATTATACTTTTGCCCAATAAAATTTTTTTTATATGCGCAGATAGAAAAAACTCTGGTTATTTTTTTCTTTGCTTGAAATATTTTTTTTTTTCACTTTGGGTATGTGTTTCCGCAGCAAGTTCTCTGATTCATAGACGGATCATCAATTAAAACTTTGCCAGTAGTTTTCATCAAATTTTGAATGTTCATGTTTAATCATTCAGAATCACATTCAGGTCTATCCATCTAGTTGAGACATTTAATAAAAAGGTGATGCATTTGAATATGGGAGAAAATTTCAGCCAGTACATTTATTTTGAAGTATTTTTTTTCTTTTTTTTTTCGTATTTCACTTTGCATATATGATTATTATTACTATTTTCATTATCACGACAAGATAAGTCAAACCTTCTCTACCAATAAGCTCATTTCATAATTGTTGATAATAAATAAGTATGACAATTAACAAGAAAAGTGAAAATTGATTGCAAAAAAAGGTTTATCATTAAATGTTAAAATATAACATGACTTTTAACCTTCAATCACGTGCAAAATAATCTTTTTTTATTATTTTTGCTAAAATTTCGGTTTTCACTGAAAATAAATAATGCACAATTACTAATCATTCTATCAATACAAGTTGATTTATAAAAAAAAAATTTCAAAGTAATAATGTTGGTTAGGTAGTGGTACAGAATTAATTGTTCTAAATTTTTTTTAAATATATATATATCTGGTTTTTTTTTGATTTCAAATATATTATAATTCCTGATGTGTTGTTTTGGGCTCAATGGCTTCAGTTGTAGTTTCAGTATCGGATGGTATTGTAACGTTTGAAGTCTCTTGGGTTATTGAATCAGCTGTTGTATCATTTGTTTTGACAGATTCTGTAGTAGCGGTGGTAGTTGTAGAACTTTTTGCCTTTATTGGTGGTTTTTTATTCACCAATTTTAAAAATTCACGTTTAATCTCATTTACTTTCTTTTGTATATCATCTGTAGTGAAAATGGGATCAATGTAGAGAGCAGTTTTCCCTTGCTCTGCCAATTTTTCTTTGAGCCAGTTTTCAATTTTATCACAAACATTTAATAATTTATCAATATCCGCATCAGTATAATGCCATGTTTCGACCGTTATATTAGTTCTTATTTGTTCTATAAATCCACGCGTGTTATCTATAAGTAGTTCAAGTGAAGAAATTGCATCAGGACGTTTGATAAACTCTTCTTGTCTAAACGAAATTGGCTTCTCTAATAATCTAAATCATAACGTTTTATTTCTGTTAAAATTAAATATGATATTTTTCATCTAAATTGATAACTGATAATTATCTACCTTAAAGTGTCAAGACGTAAATGAAATTCGTCAGTTGGTGCATTTTCTCCTTCTCCATATAACCAATCTGACGTTTCAGATAACTTTTTGGATAGTTCTGAACGTTGCTCTACAGTGGTAACTTGTATAACAATTGGCTCATCAAGAAAATCTTGGTATTTGTAAACATAAGATTCCAAATAATTCATGGCCCTTTCACGAGCATGACGTTCATTATCAATCCTTTCCATAGCAAGTAATCTAAAAAATATTTTTATTCCAATTATCATTATTTGTTTATAAAAATTAAAAATTTGATCAATTTTGTGGAGAATATATAAACATACCGTTGGATTGAATTAAGCTTCTCTTTTTCTCCTAAAGGTTTTATATCAACATTATCAACATCAACGCTTATATCATTTTCATTAATGTTTTTTTCAGATTGGTTTGCAAATTCAGTTGGATAGGATGTGATGTCTGTGACCTTTACTTCTTTAACTTTAAAATGATGACTCAACCCGGCACCTCTAAAACCAGCACCTATAAATTACGATAATAAATAAATACATACACATAGGCACATAAATGCAGCAAAAAAAATTTTTTTTTTTGCGTACCTAAAACAGCTGCTTCATCTCCATTAAGATTTTGCGCAATTTTATCTCTAATAATCAATTGTTAGGTTTGATAGATTATTATTCATAATATATAATTTTTATTTCTATTTTTTTCTTAAAAAAAAATATTTAATATTTACTCTCCAATAAGTCCTTTAAGCATATTTTGAACAGCTGGCACACGAATACCACCACCAACTAACACGCATGTTTTTATATCAGACTATGATAAATAATGTATAAATAAATATAAGTTTATTTATAAATTAAATCTATATAACAATCAAAATAATAATCAGAATAAATACCAATGTCAGATTAGCCTTATTTAATGCTGTGATATAAGGAGCTTCAACACGCCCAATCAAATCATTTGTAATAGATTCAAGTTCGTTCCTTGAAATTGCGATCCTAAAATCTTTTTCTTCGTGTAAATTCTCTATCTTTGTAATTGATATTAAATAATAATTGTTTATAATTATTATATTACTATAATTATTATTGTTATTATTTACTATAATTATTATTATTATTACTATAATTATTATTGTTATTATTATTATTACTATAATTATTATTGTTATTATTATTATTACTATAATTATTATTGTTATTATTATTACTACTATTACTACTACTACTATACTACTATTATAATTTTACCAGCATTAAAAAACTTACTGAAGCAATTGTCTCTGTGTTGGCACTAAGAATTTGTTTCACTCTATTTGCTTCTTTAAATAGTTTTGTCATAGCACGATCAGACTTAAAAATGGATTCTTTCAACTTATTACTGTGTAAATTATCAAACTTTGTCGCAAAATATTTTCTAAGCCGAAGATCAAATTCTTGTCCCCCGAGAGTTCTATCGTATCCGGTTGATAAAACTTCTAAATTAATAAAAGTCTTGTTGAAAGGACCCGCATCCTTGTTATTAACAATATTAAATTTGATCACACTAGCTTTAGTGCTTCCAGCACCCATATCATAGAATAAATGAATTTGTGGATCCTCAGTAATAGAAGAAGAGTGTGTAATGGCATAGTTTATTCCAACTAATATAGTAAACTCGTCAATAATGGCAATTTTGAAAGATTATAAGAAAGAGCTGCAATAATTTTGATCAATAGACTAACCAGCTGTCAGATCATTAATCAAGGATAGCACACGTAATCCAGCAATTTCAGCAGCGTCCAGAATGGCTTGTCTTTCGAATTGATTATAATATGGAGGAACCTTGGTTTAATGCAATACATTAATATTAAATAAGACTTTATTTATAATTAAACATGTGAAAATAAAAAAATAGCAAAAAAAAATTACAGTAATAACACTATCTTTGACTTCTTCTTGTGCGTCTTGACATCTGTGAAGTGTACAATTATGAAAATGTCGTATATAAAAATGTTTCCTTTCCTCGTATCGCCCTGACATCTTGCAATTACGAAAAGCAAAATACCAATCATTTATTATCAAGATAAAGAATCTCGTAAATACCTAAGTCACTACAAGATCTGCTCCGCGTTTTGATTTCAATAAGAAATATCAATGCAAATTACCTCTGGTTAGCTATTAACACGTTTTCTTTAATATTCCTTGTACAACCTATACGCGTATAATATAATAATTTACCCCTTGATTAATTGGCATTAATAAAAAAAAATTTCTTTTAATTTAAGAAAAAATGTCGCAATCAATATTGTTAGGAAAAAGAAGAAAAGGATCTCAGCTCGCCAATTCCAACGGGTAAGTGTTTATTGTTAAATGGTGGCTGTTGCAACTTGTCATTCTAGTTATTATTAAAAAGAATGATGGTTGTGATGCATACTAATTATAATTTTTCTTTTCTCTCCCTAAAAATTATTATAGAAATAATTATTATAGCGATATTAGTAAATGTATTGACTTGGATGCATTATTTGATGACATCAAAGACAATATACAAGAGGGTATGCCACCATTGAAACCATTGCAACTGCTTGAATTATTAAAAGCTATTTATGAGGTATCTTCATTATTGTTTATTATTAATAATAAAAGTTTATCGTATCATATTTAATTCATTTTAAAAAAAAAATATACTCAAGGAAGAGGAAGAATCGGAAGAAGAGAAAGAATTGAAAAGAGGGAAAAATTCGGAAGAATTGGAAATTTTTCAAGAAAAAGAAGAAGAGATGGAGGATTCAGAAGAGGGAGGAGAAGTGGAAGAGATGGAGAAAGAGAAAGAAGAAATTGAAGTAGTACCAATTGAAGAAGTTTATGATAATAATGATGATGATAATGTTAATGTTAATAGTGATAGTGTTGACAGCAATAGTAATAATGATGTTAATGAAAATGAAGAAGATAACATTGATATTAATGGCAGTAATGATGATAATGGTAATGTTATTAATGATGCTAATAGCAATGATGACAATGTAAATGAGAATGGTAATGGTAATGGTAATGATGATGATGATAGTGTATTAGAAAGCCTTGATGAAAGGAGGTTTGCGACTGCTTGGAATACCAAATGGTCAAAAGAAGAGTTGAGCATTCTCCTAAATCATGTATTTAGTAAGAAGATTAATTGTAATGAATTACAATTAATGGAATATCAAGAAAAAATAATGCTATTTCATTAAAATGGAGGTTAATGAAACGACAAATAAAGAAAATGTTTGGGGTTGATTTTTAACACTAGTAGAATTTATTTTAGATCATTCGCAGGCATTAGAAAGTTTAGTATTACTTATGGTCTAGATTGTAATTTATTAACTAATCATCATAGATTTGATAATATCTTTTAAAATCTTTATAAATTAGAGTATACTAATTCTTGTAGTGGTGAATTTTTTGACAAATTAACGAAAGTTTGTAAAAATATTCAATCATTAACAATATATTATTCTAATGATAAATATACATATAACTTAGCACAGCTAATTAAAGCACAAAAGCAAATTAAATCTTTAGTTATTAATACAGAAAATGAACAAATTTTAAAAAATTGATCGTATCAAAAAATAACTTAATTATTGCAACTATTATTTTAGTTTAGTAGCTCAAACAATATTTTCTTTTGTTATCATTATCATGTCACCTTTTCATTTAAATTATATTTTCAATATAATATAGTATTAATCAAATTTTGTGGATATATAGTATATAGTAGTATAAGGATTATATAAACATACAGATGATGATAACATTAGCTTAATAGAAAGAATAGATGTAAGGCTGAAATATTTGAAATATTTACTTTTTAAATAAAACATATGTGACAATTTTTGTAGTTGCTCAATTAATAGGGGTTATTTTCGGATTATTATTATTATAAATGATTTAAATTTGTTAACAATAATTCATTACAATCATTATATAGATGGAGATGCTCATGATTATTATAAACATTTCATCGGAAATAATGTGCCGAACAATATCCACGGATCTCAATTCATATAAAAGGAACTCATGCTGTTTAATTAGACAATTGAATTGATATTTATTATGCAAGAAATGTAAGTTAAAAAATGTAATAGTTGGTATTTACAAAAGGAAATGCCAATTAATTTATTATTACACTATATATAAATTTTAAAAATAATATAATTCATACATCATAAATAAATAAAAATAAATAAATTAAATAAGCTTCATCAGAGACCAGTTAAAACGATCTTTTTCTTAAATCCTCTCTTTTATTATTATTATAGACACTATTGTTATTATTATCTTTATTACCATTACCATTACTGTTATCATTGATAATCAATTTACTTGAATTGAATCTATTACTGCCATAGCCACTACCATTATTACTAATGAAAAATTTGTTCCAACATTTTCAGACTAACCGGTTTAGTCAGAAATCCATCTACACCACGCCAATTAAAAAGAAATCATTCAAGCACAATCGCTGATGTTCGTAATAATGATGATAATAACAGCAACAGCCACTATGATATTGCTCTTGAAATAAGACACAGAAAAATACTAAAATATAAGGCTGAGATTGCTAAAATGGAAGCAAAAGCAATTTCATCTGTTACATATCAAAACCAAAGAGTTAGCATAACAGAATTCCAAAAATCTATAACAATTGGACATGGCAAAACATGCAATTTAAGGATTAATAAACCACTCTATATTGCAAATACTCATTGCACAATTTCAATTGTAAGTAACAATAACTTAATTAATCAATTTTATGTAATATTGAAATCATTATAATTTCTATAATAATAATATTATCATTATAATCCCATTAGAGAAAAACAAACATTAAAGATTTAAGTTTTGAATCATTTATAAAAAATGGTTCAAATAAAAGAACTTTTATTAATAAAAAACTTTTGGAACCACATGAAGAACGTTTTTTACATCACAATGATAAAATTTTAGTTAAGACTCAAGAGGGCTTTATTGGTGAGTAGTATAAATCAATTAATTTACATATATGTTTATGTTTGTATATTTGATTAATATTTTATTATTCAATTATATTTATATAGAAATGCAATTTTTTGAAGATGCCAAAATTAATCTTGAAAATCAACTTAAAGATGTAAAGGATTGTAATAGCAATGATAATAATCCTGTTAATGATAATAACAATAATATTATTATTAAAGCAAGACAATTTGACAACAACAACAACAGCAATAAAAAAATTAATACTTCTGAAACAGCCACCAGTTACAAGAGCATTGATGTATGCCACATGGAAATTCAGGTTGCTAAAATGGAAGCCAAGGCAATATCATCTATTGTATTTGAAAATGGGATACTGGAAAAGGAAAGACAGTTAGAAGAGGAAATAGATACACACTTGGAAGCCTTAGAAGTGGCTGAAGATTGGCATAAAAGACAGAAACAGGAACTATTAGATTGAATTAAGCAACTAGAAGAAGAAAACAAACAACTAAAAGAATTAACTCCACAAGAATTATTAAAAGAAATCAATGATTTAAAAGCTCAATTAACCCAATTACAACAACAGAATGGTCAATTAACTGCACAAATTGAAATTAAAGAAACTAAGAAATGACCTTGATTGAAAATAAGAAAGTAATTTTAGGTATTTCCCTCTGTATAATTCTAACTATCAAAGAAAATGATAGTTATTTTCCTTTTAAAGATTTTTGCTTTTTATTAGGTAATAATACATCATCATAATGTTTTCTTTTTCTAACACTTATGAATTTTTTTTCTTCATGGTAAATTTCATAAGTAATCCTTTCTTTTCTTAGATAAACTTCCAGTGTTTGAGTGTCATTTATTTTGAAAATGTAGGGAGCAATTTTTTCACCTTGTTCTTTTTTCAAAATACTTCTGATAGTACTATAATTCTTGGGTTCCATGGTAGACCTAATGTAAATTAGCTTCATATTAACTATTTTTGTCTAGACAAATATCATGATCACATTATATTGTGATACAATTGTGATGTTAAACAAACAATATTGGTCCCTGTAATTCTTGGTAACACTAATGTTCACTTTGTCTGGTTTTATTGCAGCATGCCCCATATAATACAGTATACACAAAAATACTGTTTTAATGACAACTACCAACCTCATCAAAAAAGCCTTTTCCTGGGTTAATTGAATTATTTAAACTTTTTAATACTACTAGTTGCCTTCCTAAATAATTAAATTCCTTTTTATTTTCATCATAGTCAACAATAACTCCTCTTGTCCATGTAGCAGTATAAATTGAACTAAATCCACCTTCAGTTAACTTTGTTACTTTTTCAAATTGCTCAAAAGGTATCCATTCTAAAGTATAACCTGGCAAAGATGATTTCATTTGACATTGTTGAATAAAATCATCAATTATGTTATTTCCAGATGTCCAGGTGGTGAAAAGACTCTGTAGTTGTAAACTAATACAGTCCCCGGCGAAAAGAATGGCGGTGGAGATACCGCATCTATTTTTGGCCGCAACATCACCATTTTTCCGAATCGGGCCATTGTTTATATTACCAAATTGGACAATGTATTGTTTATTTAATAAGTAAGTTGTAAACAATTAGGTTTGTTATTGTTTACATTTCGTTTTTGCCCACTAAAAAATGCCAAGTCCACTTGAAATCCAGTGAAACGCCGTTAAGTCACTTTGGCAACAAAACGTGCGTAATGCAAAAGAAATTTCCGAACGATTGAATATCCCTTTACGCTCCTGTGAATGATATGTCAGTAAATTATGTAAAACTGGCAATAACTCTATAAATCACTCACCTAGTCGCCCAAGAAAGTTGTCCCCCAAGAAACACCGCCATATTGGAAAAATTTTGAAACACAACCACTTCACGACAGCAGGCGAACTTAAGGCTAAACTGGAAGAAAATGACCCTGAGCTCGAGGTCAGTGAACGTACAGTTCGTTGTGAGCTAAAAAATCTCGGTTACGTTTCAATTCTTCCACAAAAAGTGCCTCTCTTGACCCAGAGAGCAAAGGACGTTCGCTTGTCTTGGGCACGTGAACATTGGCACTACAACTGGA
>CAUDNR010004453.1:20329-33864 GCA_958430865.1 Entrophospora sp. SA101 | reverse complement strand
TAAATTATTAATTATTATTTTGTAATGCTCAGTTGACCCAAATATTTATTTTACATTAATAAGCATATTTTATTGGACAAAATAGAGTAAAAGTCATGTTATTTGTAATACCCCAAGAGGTATAAAAAGACTTGGTTTTAGACCAAGTCAGAATCATTATGTTCAAAAAACAATCTTTTAATTATTGATCTAATAGTTAATACTTCCCAACACATCTGTAATAATATTATTATTATCACTAATAAAACACATATCATATTTTGCCCTAAAATAATAATCTCTAATTGATTAATAAACCACAAAGGGGAACCTTTGCTACCCGTAGCAAGTAACCAACATTTTTAATTATTGAGACACCTCTCAAGGGGACACCTTTGGGATACAATTATATATATAGAACCTAGGGACCCTTTTATCCAGGAGGATAAAAGTTATATTTTTATTAATTTTGACTGTAAGTCAGCAAGTAGGCTGTGTGTTGAGCTATGAATAACCTATTAATTAAGAAACTTGGATTGCACGCTTGCAGTATGATGAATATAAAAGAACTAAAAAATCAACAATACATTATTTTTTTACATATGAGAAACAATAATAAATCAGATCCTGTTTAATGTTATTACTTACACCATTAATTGTAATGAAGATAATAATAATATGTTGATGGCTGCATAACCTTTTAATTTACAATAATAACTAATTTGATTGTCTCTAGTATAATTGTTATATCAACTAGAATTTTTGATGTTGAATTTTCTATCTATAAATAATTAATAAATAAATATTTGGGTCAACTGAGCATTACAAAATAATAATTAATAATTTAAAGTAAATATTTGCATCAGCTGAATAAGTTCTTGAAATATAAATATAGAAATATGAATATGAATAATTGTACATGTGGTACTGCGCAATATGTGGCGCAGTAATCCTAATGTTTCATGTTGCAATCTAAAAAAGGAAGCAAAATGGTTACAAATGTAGTCACAGCTACTATCAAAAATTGCGACTGGCATCCTTAAATGGTCCATCACCATGTAACCCAAGTGGTGATGGAAAAACTTTAATGTCTTGGCTGCTTTTTTTTTGTATGCATGTCTTGTGTGTGTATGTATGCCGATGATATACAAGTTGTAGAGTTCCTTAAAAGTCATTTCAACAACCACTTCAAAATGAATAAACCTGATTGATATTGACCACAGGTGTCAGCTTTAATAAAATTTTCCTCCCTCAAACATGCGATTGTCATGCAAATACACCTCATCCCTATGGAAAATTTTTTTCCATGGGTGAGACAAATTGAACATATTGGTAGGCTTTGGACAAGTGAGAACCTTTAGCAATCTTTTTAACAGCAATACAATTTCCAATAAACCTCAGAGCCACGCAACCCCGAAATTAATTGCATTGTTGTATCTTTGATTGTTGCAGGTCAGATTAGTGAGGAATAAAAGAATAATTTGAGCTTGAAGTAAGTTTCCATCTGATAATCAGACATTGCATATTGAGTTGCTTCTTGGTGTTCCCAAATCATCAAAGTGCATGCAGTTTTCCATGTGAGATAGAGATCTCTGACAACCATGTTACTTTACTTACATTCATTATAATTATTTAGAATTAATAACGATTATGCAAAACAAACATATCAATCATTTGTTTGTCATCATAAATATTCTTTAACTAAGCCTCTAGATTTAAAGAATCAAATTTAATTCTTTTAAATTAAATACATTTTTTAAAAAGATAATTTAGGTTATTTCCAAAATTTTGTATTAGATTGCCATATACATTATAGTTCTCAGAAAAAGGTGTTACTACCAAGAAAAGATATCTAATCCCAAGGTTGGAAATGAAAAAAATGAGAAGAGTGTTATATATTTGTTAGTATAAAGCAGAAATGGTTTGATTAACTTGCTAAGCAATTGTTTAATAATAAATATCTTTGTCTTCATGAAGATAATCCACCTCCCAGAGCCAATTCATGAGTCCATAAGCTTTGGGGTGATTTCAGCTTAGGGATAGTGTAAAGGGCCAGGAACTTTGTAGAAAGGCAGCAAAGAATTATGATGTTAAGGAAAAATGGAAAGTCAACTTACATTTCATGTACTGATGAGAAGTGGTGGGTGTCATTACCATATATTGTTTATAAATTTACATAATATGCGAGTCACTATTGTTCAAGACATTGATTAATCATACCTGTTTTATTGTAAGTATTTAATGAATAATAAAATAGCTGAATTGAAAGATTTGTGGAGACAAAATTGGAGCAAGAAGTATGCATTGGAGAGTCAAGAAAACAAAAAGATATTTGATTCAATGCAACTCATCATGCATAATTTGTAAGTAAGCTTCAAATATTTATGACACTCAATATTATCTGTATATATTAACAATATGGTGCTTGTATGGCTTTTACAATTTACCACATGGAAGAATTTGTTGGATGAAGATATTCACATCCTTGAAACTATGCAACTTGTATATAACGAATACTTATGTAAAGGTATCTATTGATTAACCCATTTATGCTTTTAAATTTAATTTTCAGGGCAAATGGCAAAGGCATTTCATTCAAGACTTGATGTGCAAAGAGGGGTGTTGTACATGGGAAAAAACAAGGTTTTCTCCTGCTTTGTGAATATGACAAAGAAGTTTTGCTTGGTGAAGCTAAGCCACAAACAACAGAAAATTGCAAGGCTGTTACAAACCAACCATGCACAGGATATAGGAATCCATGACGAAACATATGGTGTGATTGTGAATGGTAAGTGATCAAAGCTGATGAGCAATATTCTAATTATATGTTTATGTAATAGGAACTAGAATTGAATTTTGGAGAGTCTCATTAGAGCATGATGGTTTATATCAGCTTACATCCTTGGTGTAATTGACTTTTCCTGCTGAGGCTGCTAAATTCCTTGTAATCCTCAATGTCATGGAAGATGCTATGAATTAAGGGTAAAAGCCCTAGTACATTTGGAATAGCATGTATGCTTGTTTCAAGTGATCTTTCTCACTAATATTTATTTTAGGGGATGATCATTAAAACTGAACAATGGAGTACGAAGAAAAATTACTTGTTGAATATGGACTTTCAATGTGGTGTATGTTCTGTGGCCGTTGATCCATCAAACATATGGATCACATTTGTTACATGTCGAAATAAATAAGTAAATAAAAATAATGAAATAATTTAACTCGGAATTAAGATGTTTCGGCCAACAATTATTATTATATTAGCATAAAATTCCAATTCTGGTAATGTTATTTATTAAAATAAAAAATCAAGAAATAAAAACAAATGGTCGTCGAAAAAATTGATTTTTTTCTGGTGGTCTTTTTTTTTTGTGGAAAAGATGTCCAAAAATCGTTTCTTTTATGGATGGTTCAATTACACGAAGATCAAAAATGGAAAACAAAATAATGTATATAAAAGAATTGAATTGCAAAATTCGGAACTTGTATTTATTATTATCTCAATGGACAAGTTTGTACCCAAAAATTATTTTGCATTTTTACAAAATCCTACTAAATAAATAATTGTGACCTTTACACCATTTTAAAGTTATGGTTCTTGAAAAAGTTTTTTATTATTGTTAAATCTTTATTTATGAAGTTTTTGTTATGATAGAACTAAAAATAAAATCAGCATTAAAATTATGAAATTGATGATTGTTTTGTTTTTGTCTTTCACTTTTCTTAAAAATATTATACCAAATAAATAATTGTGATTTTTATATCATTTGAAAGCATTGGTTCTTAAAAAAAATTTTATTATGATTACATTAAAAATAAATTTGGCATTAAAATTGTGGGATCATGAAATAGATGACCATTTTTTTAAAAATGGGAACAAATTGTGAATTAACAGGGATGTCCGAGAATGAGCACATCCTTCTTGAAAATTGGCCTTCTCAATTGCCTGACCTTAATCCCATTGAGCACTTGTGGGATGAACTTGGCCGAAAGATTAAAAATCGTCTTGAACATCCAAAAATTTGGGAACAAAATTCCTTGTGAAAAATATTTGAATTTGATTGATAGTATGCCCAGAAGGATAGAAGAATGTATTGCCAACAATGGTTGGTCAACTAGATATTAAGATAGTAAGAAATAATATTTTTATCTGTTAAAATTGATCATCCATTTTATAATTTTTAAAGTCAAATTTTTTCATAATAAAAATTTCACAAGATAAAAATTTGTTATTAATAAAAAATTTTCTCAAGAACCAGAACTTTGAAATGATGTAAAGAACACAAATATTTATTTAATATAATTTTGAGAAAATCTCAAAATAATTTATGGATACAAACTTTTGTCCATTGAGTGTATATAAAGAAGGGCTAAAATCAAGAAAATTGCATGCTTATTTGAGAATATTTGTGGTTTCTTTTACAAGGGTTTAAACTGCACGCAAATAATCAATTGAATTTGAATTATAGTTTTTATTATTCAATATTTTTAAAAGAAAAAAGTAAATAAATAAATAAAAAATATCAATGCTGCCCTTGATCGTTTTTATAACCAAATACTTGTTGTAGCCTCAGTAACTTTTGTTTATAAGCATCATCTAACAAAAAAAATATTAACATAATAAATAAATATTTATATATAAAATATAAAAAATATTTATATATTTTTACCTTCTGACAAATTAGGATTTTCTATATTGTTATTATTTGTAGGAACTTTTTTTTTAAGAGGAAAAATAAAAAATACTATTAATCCCTATTAATAAAGGTATGTTATCATTATCATAATTACTTACATAATGATTTAGCTTCTGCGATGATATTTGCTTTTGCTTTTTCATCTTCCTCTGCTGCGATATTTGCAAGACCACGTTTAATATAACTCTGAAAGTATACTCCTGTCCTTGATAATTGTGCTGAAACTTTGCTTTCTAGTTCAGGATGTTTCTTTTGAAATTCGTATAACTCATAAATACCCTGTTAATCATGTAAAAAAAATATACATACACATTATACATCCAATAAAAAAAAAAATAAAAAAATGACAATATTTTTATAAAATACAGTTAAAATTCATACTTGTTTAGTTTCCTCTCTTGTTCCAATTTTAACAAAAATTTGAGTCAGTCTTGCATTTAATTCGACTTCATGTGAGCCAGATGAACGTGCACTATTTGTCGGTGTGGGAAACTTGGGTGTCATAGGAGTTCGTGGCGACGCAGGACTAACTGGTTCTGAAGAATTGGATTGTGTTTCATTGAAGTGTACTGGTATGTCAGGTATAGGCGGACCTCTTGCTCTTGTTTCATTTGTCGTTATTGATTGGTATATATTGGTTTTTTGTATTAATGATTCTTTTTTTGGAGCCGGAGATGAGCGTGGTGAGTCGTTAGATGATAAACCAATGGGTTCTGAACTAAGGGATCTTACAGATTCAATAGACAATGGTCTACTTGGTGGGTTACTATCAGGATTGGTATGCTAACATCAATAGATATAAAACCAATTTTTTTAATATTAATAAATAAATATATTCATCAAATTTAAAATTTATGATAATTACATTTGGAGTTTGTTGTTTTTTCCTTGAACCCTCAAGCATGTGGTGCAAATAAGGATAAACATAACTTTTTGGTGGGTCTTCGATAAGATCCAAATGTTCGTAAACACCTTCACCAAGTCCTGTTATCAATTCGGACAACAAGGTTTTTACCGTACGAAGCGGCATTTCACCAAGCGCCACTTTTTCTGTGGCACGTCTTTTCCATTCAGCAGGTGGTGTTACTAAGAAAAAATCATTTAGATCTCGTAGTAATTGATTAGGTTTCAATGTGCCAGCTTTAAGATTTTCTTGAACAGATTTGGCTAATTTCCATAGACACTTCATAATCAATTCTGCAAATTTCGTTTGTTCAAAAATTGTGTCTTCGTTTGCTTTTCTTAAATCAGAGTATTTTTCAAGTATGGATATCAGTGCACTAAATATTATATAGATGGATATATTTGTTAAATATTAATATCGATCTTAAAATATAGTTACATTTTGAGATATGAAGTCATTTGTTATATAAAGCTTTAACGAACCTACCTATATGTAGCATTACGATTACTATTTTCTAAAACTTTAACCATAGAAACATTCAAAGCTTTAGACAACTGTTGGCCAGACTCGAGTTCTTGTAATTTTGGATCTAACAAACGTCGAGCAAGTTCTGATAATAATGTATCTAAAGCTTCTTGAGATACTGCCATTGCTAAATCTTTATTTGAAAACAATAAAACCAAAGCATTAACTAGATGTTTACACAATCGAACTAAAGTTGGCGATGAGGTTTCAAGTTGGCTGTAAGACAATCTGACTTTAAGTGCCAAAGATCTTACGATTTCATCCGCATGAGGAAGAATTGATTCTGGTGCAGAATTTAAATTTTTATCTAACTCTTTTAAAGCTTCAACACTTTGTTGATAATCAGGACCCATAATTTTTGTAATATTCACTTCTACCACAAAGGCATTATTACGATCTGAAGAATGTTGTTTTGCATTAGGTGAACTATTCATTACAGAACTATCATTAATTGATGAAACATGATGATCTGGTTTATCTATTTCCATGTTAATAGGATCTCTTTTGTTATCAAATTCATTATTATGTTCAGCAGAAAGTACAGTATTTTGCCCATTAGCTCCATTACCTTGACGGAATCGGGAGAATTGAAGACGAGAAGATGGTGCAGGCATTCCAAATCCTCGGCCAATTCCACTAGTTGCACCACCTCTTTGAGAAGGGGCAGGTATCCTATTAGCAATCATAGGTTGAATCTCATTTGAGGGAACTGTAGAAAAAGATTGTTGATCTGACGTTGAAGTTAAATTATTGGAAGGTTGCGCAAGAAGTGAATTTGTTGGCATTTTAGAGAGAATATTTTGTCTTGTGCTTGCAGGTGGCTTGAGAACGAGTCCGGGAGGAAGCTTTGGGGCTGGTTCATCATCATCAATTTCGTCATCAGCATCATCTGAATTTTTATTTGAATTGGTTGCTGGTGGTATAGCAAGTCGAGATTTTTGTCCAGTTTTTTTACCTTTTGTTCCTAACCCATTACCACCTACAGGACGGACTGATTCAATCATCGGCATTATTGTTTGCTTGACAGCACTTTTAAGGTCACTACATTTCGTCACGACATGATCATATCCTGCACTTTTTACTATTGGTCCTAAACAATTTTGAGCTGCTTTTCTTACATCTCCATTACGGTCTTGTAGGCAAGATAATATTGCTGATACCATCTGTGACAAATCAGGGAGACTGTTATTTTCATCAGATTCCTTAAGTTTATCTGATAACCAGTGCAATAAATCTTTTCGTAATAACGGATTTTCTGATGCAAGACTTGTTGCAAGTGATGAGACTAATGGATCTAATCCTGTTGCATTTACCATGCAGTCCAATGCACTAATAGCACTACCACGAACTGTTGCTTTTTGATCCGTAAGAATTGCTGTAACTGGACTAACTAATATTTTCACGTGCCTTTCGAATGGTTTCCCCATTGCTGTTGCTAGTTTGCCACAAATATCTAATGACATCATTTGAATGCTTTTGTTGTTATCTGCCAAGCGAACTTTCAGAATGGGTACCAGATCGCCTGATTGAATTACAAATATTAAGGATTATTATTATTTTTTTTTTGGAAAAAAAAGAATAAGCATTTATGAAATCTGAATACCGAGATTTGGTTTTATTCTTTTATTGGCTTCAACAATTGCAAGAATTTGTTCGAGGCCTTCTTTCCTGGTTTTCCATTTATCATCACTACAGTCCTGTGGGGTGAAAAAAATTTATTCAACAATTCTTAAACTTAACTTTAATTCTAACATTACACAATCATAAATACTAGAAAGCTTACTGCAATCGTTTTGCTAGAAAATAGAGCTCCAATATCCACTTTGGGGAAAAGTTCTTCCATCACAGAAGTTTTTGCTCCTGAAGAAGTTAATTGAGACTTAAAAAATATATATATATATATATTATATATATTATTTATATATTTTTAACCCCCTTTTATGTAAACAGAAAAATTAAAAATTCAATAAATTTTTGCAATTCATACACTAGCTTTAATAGGCTCTGGCGGGGCTTGATCTGCAACCCTTTCAAATTCTGCATCTATAGTTGCAAGCTGTGTAGCATTTAAATCTTGAACAAATGTTCGAATGTCTACAAAACATCACCCAAAAAAAATACAGTTAATATATAATTTTTAAATAAATAAAAATAATTTATGCGTTTTATATTTTACCTGAGCCAATAAAAATTCGTAGTGCTCCCAGAACAGTTACAGCATTTGTTCGAACAGAAGCGTTGGAACTCGTTAATGCAAATTTTAGAAAATCGATTAACTCACGAACTTGAAGTCCATTTATTCCAAATTCCATAATAGCGCCATGAAACCAAGTCAAAGCATCTGCTATTATTTTTGGAGACTTGGCTTTACGTAAAGGCTCATATGCTGTTAAAATATAATATTTTATTTTGTTAGCTGCTAATTTTAAAAAAATTATAAAGGCGTTGATTAAGAAATAATTTCTACCTTGTGTAAAAACAAATTGTACCGATATTTTTTCAGAAAAACAAGTCAAAGTTTCTCCTGCTGGCTTTTTAAGTTTAATATCGCCCAATTTTTCTGTCAAAACTGTCAATATTTTGATTATAAAATTAGTCGATTAAAAAGATTTCTTGAAAAAAAAACAAACTATGTCTTTTTTTACCTGGTATTACAAGAGCAGCTGATGACTTCGAAAAAGAAGGAACTTTAGAAGCCATTAATACCATAATATTGAATGCTTTTGTCAAAACCTTCACATAAGTTAAGTTTAAAAGGTTTTAGTTAAAAACATTAAAGGTCATATTGACATATTAATTAATAATGAAAACCTGAAAATTGCTTTCTTTCCATCCAGGTTTTTGCGCAAGAAAACGGAACACTAATTCTGCTTCTATCGATGAAGGATCCATCTCATCTAGGGTGTTGTATAAATCTTCAATAGCTATTAAAAAAGAATTAAGAATTATATTATAAATAAATAGTGAAAACAAAGCTTGCATATGTTGTATATGAAATTCAAATTAAACTTATAAAGTATGGTGGGAAATTCCTTTTATTTATGATTTAGATTTCACACACGTCAATTTAAAATCGGCACAAATTTAAATTTGACGCACCTGCTAATCTCAATTTCCAATTTTTATCTCCCAAATTTTCAGTTTGGACTTCAGGAATGAGTTCGGAAAATCTTTCTTCGATATTTTCATCCGCGTATTTGTACTTTAGTACTTCTTCTTCTTTAGCTTTACCGCCTTTCTTTGCCACAGCTGAAGTCTTGGCCGCGGGTTTTTTCGGAGATTGACCAGATGAAGCGTCTGTAGATGGTGGTTTTTTCGCCGATGCCTTTTTGGTTCCTTCGCCCTTCAAAACAGATTTTCCCACAAAGGGTTAATATGAGTTGATACGTTTACAACAATATCAATACAGATTGAATGAACCAGTCCAAAATATGACGCACAGCTTCTTTTTTTGCAGCAAATTTTGCTGACTTAGTTGGCTTACTAGGTGCAGCAACAGCCGGAGGCGGAGGCTTCTTTACAGTAACTTTTGCTTTCACCTCAGCCTTTTCGTAAAATTCTTTGATCTTGCCCTTCTTGATATCATCAAGACCTTCTAAATATGGATTCATGGCCTTTTCGCTAATAACTTTCATAATAGTACCCAAACCTTCAAATGCAGCAACTCGAACAGGTTCAAAACTATCTTCTGATGCTTTCACCATCATTTCTATTAGCGTTTTAATTTCGGCCTTATTTGGTGCCACTAGTGTGGTTTTTAGACATCTCGTAAGCCATTTCATCGACTCTGTTTTTACTTGTGGGTTTTTATGCTTTCCAGCAGCTACCACGTCCTCCACAATATCAGATAATGTAATCTTGAATAAAATTTAAGGATTATTAAAATTATATAATTGTAAAATATTTCCAAAAAAGTAAAAAAAAATCGAATAAATGGATCAACGATCAATATTTGATGAATATAAACTCACAGTCTTAAAAACAGAATCAAGAGCAGCTGCTAAAGCATCTATCACACTTTGCTTTTTTTCCTTAAGTTTTTCTATAAGTGGACTAATTACCTAAAATAATAATATAAATCAAAACAGAAAAGGAGATTTTTTAATAATTTTCTCTATGCGTGTTTCGAATAATAAACTTTTGTTTACCGTAGCCTTATATTTTGCAAATGCATCACGTAAACCTAATGCCAATGCTGTTATTATATTTGCAGCAACAATAACAATATTAATATTGGTATCGGATATACGCTATAATATATAAATTAATAAACAGACAAATCGTCATTCAGTTTTTTTTTTAAAATATAATATATATATATAATGTACAGATTTAAAAGCATTAAATTAAATACCTTGGCCAATGCAGATATCAACTCGGAAAAATTTCCATCAACAATTTTTGGAGTTTTACAAATTTCTAATAAGCCATCCAATGCTTCTTTTCTTTCTTTCCATTTAGCAGATCCCTGGAAAAAATTTGAAATTGTTAATATTCAAACTCAAGACACGATGTTTTTTATTATTGTATCTTAATAAATTACCAGATTTTGATAAAAATTTTTATCCATTTTGCTTAATACATCAACAGCCTCTATTAAATCATAAGCATCATTTTCTTTCTCTTCTTCTTCTTCTACATTGGCTGAGTGAAAAAAACCAAAGTTTAATTCATCGTAATATATATATAAACTGGCAAACAAACAAAAATATATATATTACCATCATCAGCTTCGGCAGCAGCTTCAGCGGCGGCCTTTTGTGATCTTAATAAGCGTTGTTGAGTTGGTTTTTCTGGGGGTAATTTTTCAAACGCTTCTTTTAACTCTTTGATCTAAAATTATAACAAATAACACACAATACAATAAAGTAAAATATGAATTATCGATATTAGGCAAAAAATTGAAAGTAACAAAAACAGAAAATCACCTGCACTGGTTTTAACTCTTGTAAATGAGGATCGATAGCTGGTCCGAGCCATTTATACAATTCTATCACTAATTGAGTGCCCTAAAGTTTTCTTGAAAAATTAATTTCTGAAAATATATATAAAGACAATGATTTAAAATTTTATTAAGTTATCAATTAAATTACCTCACTTCTAACGTTTTTATCAGTATGACCAAATATTTTAGACAAACGTTTTAGTATCGGTTTTATATTTACTATTTTTGTTCCAAAAAGTCTAAAAAATTAAATATATACATATCTGATTATTCATTATATATCGAAACTATTATAAGATAATAAATATAATTTTTTTTGATAAGCAAACCTAATAATTTCTTTTAGGATAAATACAGTTGTTGTAACTATTTTTGGTTGTTTAGCATCTAGTCCAGCAAGAATATCTTCCTATAAATTAAACCTAAATTAATTACAAGTTCAAGTTCTTTTAAAAATAAAAAAAATTGGAATTGAGTGAATTGAATTATATACCAAGACAGGGTCAACAGTATCAACTTCTATAAATAGCAAGATAAGGTCTATAGCTTTGTTTTTTGTTCCCGTACGAGAAGAACCAAAACCTTTGTCTACAACAACTGGTATTACAGAAGATCTTATCCTGAAGAAAATAGTTTACATAGTTTATGTAAACGTAATAATAAATTAAAGGGAGGGAGGAGAAATAAATACAAACTTATTCCTCTTACCTTATGGGATTTGGCGCTTTCTCAACAAATGTCAATAAAGTTGTCAAGCCTGCTTCTTGTGCAACAGCATTAGCGTCTGTTGCTATATTTTTCATTAAACCCTCAAAAGGCTTAAAATCGCTTTCATCATCAGCAATGTTAAATTTTTTCGTTAATTCCTCATAAGCTCCAAGTCGAACTTTCCAAATCTATATTACTTAAAGTGAGTTTTATTGCATATCGTATAAAAATATATTCGTAAACAAACATGAAACAAAAGATCACCTTGTGAGTGACTCTTTCTGTGAGTGGTAAGGAAGAGTAGTCTTCTTCAGGTGCTGCCATTGGAATATATATTTGTTTAATTCAACGCGATTTATTATATTTATTTAACTGAGCGCGGTTTGTATTTGTTTTGATGTTTTAAGATTGAAAAGCTATACTATAATAAGAAAAAACACGAGAGCCGGTATTATTATTAATATGGCGTTAAATAAAATTTTTTGTTGAATTTACTTTATTTAGCCAATAAAATTTGGTCAGTAATGAAGATCATTGCTAATTTGGTACCTTTTATTATTTTTGTTATGATTATTTTTGACAACCAACCAACCACAAATTAAGTCGAACAGAATAAATAAATACAAATCTGGGAATAATAAATAATACCGTGTAAATAAATAGATAAGATAATGTCAATAAGTGAGATTAATCCAAATTGACAACTTGGAATCTTTATTTTCCAGATTCAAAAAGGGGATATGGTGCCATTTTAATAAAGGCCTACATACATTCGTTCAATAAAGTCTAAATTTTGAATTATATTTGATTTTTTTCTATTTCGATTTCGATTTCGATTTCGATTTTAATCCTTTAAATTGTGATTCTATCCAAACACAAACACAAAATCCAAACCTCTCTTCCGCAAATAAATTCAAAGAGTGATTTAATGACATGCAAATTAAATAATCACAACTTTATGTTTAAAGCCATGGATACAAAATAAAATGCGATTTTTTTATAACATTAAATAATGGAGAAATTTTACTTAATCAGTCTTCAATAATGGTAGTCTTGGAGTCGGTATTTTGACCAGTTTTAGAACTGAAACCGAATTATATCCTCATTGTGATACGGTGCAGATCATCTATCTCTTAAACGGTCAAAGTATTCTTTAATGGGTACACAAAATAATTTTTTGATCACGACCTTGCATTTTTATTGGCAATTTAACGATCTGCAAAGTAAAATAATAAATCGACCAACTTTTAAGGAAGATTTTACGAAAACCACAAGGACAACAACCGAATTTTTATTCATAGATCAATCAGCTGAATCTAAAAGATCACTTTCTTATTAGGAAGTAATACCTTCAGAAAAATTTTTTTATAACAGAAAAACCGTTTAAGGATAATCAATTAATTGCTTATAGTACTAAAACAAAAAATTTTTATATAATTTTAAAAAGTTAACCGATAAGTTTTATTGTTCATTGCTCATGCTTCAAAACTTATCAGCTAGTTTTTTCTTAAACTAAAAATTGGTAGAGCCTTAGCATTTTGAAAATTCCAAATTTTGTTATATGTTTAAGAAATTGAGACTAAGTAAATTTCGTCTAACAAAATTTTTTTTCATAGAATATTTTTTAATAGTAATAAAAGTTCTTTACAATAAAAAAGTTCAATAACGTCCTTAATATAATAAGCATAGTGGACATTCGTTTTATCACTTTTGACAAAATCGATCGTCGATCTTTTTTATATTTTGAAACTTGCTATTTCAATTAAATTTATAATAG
>CAUDNR010004453.1:0-15546 GCA_958430865.1 Entrophospora sp. SA101 | reverse complement strand
TTTTAAAGAAATCGGAGAACTAGATGATAGAACCTCTAAAATGTATAAATACGTTGTAAATTTCTCTTTCATGTAATTATTAGTTTATTAGTTTTTATTAGTTTTTTTTAGTAAACTCAAATATTATTATAAATAAACCTTGTCCTTGTCCTTGTCCTTGTCCTTGTTATCTTCGAAAATTACATTTTCGTAGTTAATAATTAATTACTATCTTACCAGGGGGATGCCTTTGATAAGTATAGTTGTATATATTTCTTTAATCTTATTTTCTTTATTTTTATTTTAGATTAGGCCAACGCCTAAATAAGTGAAAACCCTAGCTAGGTGTGGTCAGTAAAGAAACACTGAACCATTAAAACATAACACAACGGTATCAAGGAAGATACTGGGATTATTATCAGAAGGGATAATAATTGACATGTTCCGGCTCAGGCAGAAAACATAGCAACTGCTGAGAAAACATTACCAGACGGGAAGTAAGAAAACTTGCCCTGCAAAGAGTTAAATAGCTTGAGCGCTATACAGAAAAGAAAGTAATCAAAGAATTACACAACTGGATACTGCCATAGGAAGGGATAAATAATATTATAACTAAATCCAAGAGATTTGTGTGAGATGCGGAATTTTGATCTCACATTATAACAGAATAAATTATAAAAAGTTGACAAATTATGTCATTATACTAGTATAACGAGATGTCCTTTAATTTCGTCATTTGTAATTGATTTTTGGCAAAATAATTACCATCTCATGTATAATCATGGCACCTACTCATCTTGTTTATCATTTTCAACTAATATAAAAAGGATAGCTATCCTTTTACATCTTCAACATAATAATTAAAATCAGTATAATTTTTTTTTTTTTTAACATAATCTTGTTGTGACATTTATTAATTTAAAATTGATTAGAAATATGTAATACATATAAAAAAAATTTAAATTATTTACAATGCACAACTCCCCCTGTTTTACCATAGAATAGTATTTGTTTGGAGCAACTTGACGTCAAATTAAAATCAATATAATAATAATAATAATAATAATAATATTTCGTATTACATTTTCACGTGATATAATAACCTGGCCAATAAACGTAGAGATTTTAGTTTCACAAAAAACTGATTCGAACCAGTTTAAAACCTAAACCAAAAACTGGTTCAAAAATCAAGTTTGAACTGGGTTTTTTAAACTGCCCCATCCCTAAGGTGGTGTGTGTGCTTTAGCATCTATAAAATTTCCAATAATCAAACATTGCACATTTGAATTGTTTCTTTTTAAATTGTATATTGCCTTGGCATCTTCTTGTAATTATATATTAATAATAATATTATTATTACAATTATGCAAAGCAAAATACCAATCATTTATTATCATCTTGATAAGAATCTTATAATTGCCCAGCAAGATCTGCTCTGCATTTTGATTCCAATTAAAATATTTATAAACTAAAATAAAAATATCAATACAAATAAAAAAAAGTACCTCAGGGTAGTTATCAACACATTTTCTTTAGGAGACCCAAACCAAACCAAACAACAATGCTCATGTTTTGTCACCTTAGATTGTTTTTCCAAGAAAAGAAAAATCAGTTCGCATATGTTCCAAAAAAAAATCTTTGTACAACACCAAGTGTCAATAATAATAACATGTTAATTATTGTTTTTTTAATTTTGTTTACATGATTCTTTTAATAACAAAATGACACATAAAGAATCAAGAAAGAGAAATCAAGAAGATGGGAAAGAGCAACATGGGTAAGTGTTTTAACAATGGTGGTGGTTATTGCCACCACTTGTCATCACTCTAGTTTATATATAAAGATTGGTGGTTATTGCAATTGTTGCCACTTGTTGTCACTCTAGTTAATTATAAACTTTTTTTTTTATTAGTGAAGAAAATAAAGAAAACAAATTGAAGTCAAAGAGACTAAAAGATGATCTTGATTGAAATAAAAAAGTAATTTAAAAAGAATTGAGGAAATGCCTTCCTCTTATAAATTGAAATTTATTCCAACTATCAAAGAAAATGTTAGTTATTTTCTTTTCAAAGATTTTTGCTCTTTATTAGGTAATAATGCATCATCATGATGCTTTCTTTTTTAACATTTATTATTTTTCTTTCTTCTTGGTAAATTTCATAGGTAATCCCTTTTTTTTAGATAAGCTTCCAGTGACATTTATTTTGAAAACATAAGGAGCTATTTTTTCACCTTGTTCTTTCTTCAAAATACTTCTGATTGTACTATAATTCTTGGTTCCAAAGTAGATCTGATATAAATGAGATTCACATTAACTATTTTTATATAGAGGTAATTCTATATATCACTTAAGATAACAAATGGAATATTATGAAATTGATAATTATAATCACATTATAAATGACTAAATTTGATCCCTGAAATCTTTGGCAACACCAATGTTCGCTTTGTCTGGTTTTGTTGCAGTATGCCCTATTTATGAATGAATATGAAACTTAATGACTCATAGCCAATAAATTATTCATAATATGTTCACGTGACTATAAATGAGATGATTGACAATTCTTTATAGTGAATGCTCTCTATAACAAACCAAATTTTCAGTCCGGGGGGGGGGGGTTCATCATCAGGAAATTAATTTAGCGTAAACTTGCATAAATCTTACGATGCCGACGTAATATTGTGTAAATCTTACAGTGCCGACGTAAGTTTTACACTTTTCTATTATTAAATTTTTTTATATTTTCCGGATGATTATAGAGAGCTTTGACTGTATATGGTATGTTAATATTAATTATATAAATTGGGTAACTAAATTTAAAGGTAAATTAATAATTCTTTTAATGCTGAAATTTATTATTATATATATTTTTTCTAACATGAAATGAGTATTTCTCTATTATTCAACTATATAGTTATACATGAAGTTGAAATTAAAACCTCAAAGTCAAAATGTTTTGACTTGAGACAACTACATAGTAAAAATCAGTTTCAACTTATTTCAACTCTATTTCAACAAACAAAATAGGATGAGCAGACAAAGAATTATATCATTTGGGATTTTATAGATAATTAATATTTGCATTTTGGTTAGCATTAAATTGATTAAATAGATTTTGTTCCTAAAAAAAAAATTGGAGAATTCCTTCAAACATGATGAATTTCAAAACTGCAGAACAATACACACATGGCTTTGCCTGCATGGAAAAAAAGATGTGGTACATGCAGACGTTCTTGAACCCATCATGGAAAAAATATTGTATGATTTGGTCATGAAGTATATGAAATTATTATTAGTTTGTTAATTATATATATAACTAAAGGTAAATTGAGGATCTATTTTTATGCTGAAATTTGTTATATTTCTATATTAATTATAAGATCACAAACAGAATGAGTGAATATATTATTATTCTGCATATGATTAGATATTTAAGAAGCAATATTTTAACATTTTAAAAGAACAATATGGATTTTATAACTTTAATGCTACACCTTTAAAAGAATTTTTGATTTTAAATTAATATCAAGTGACTTGAATTTTTTGAATAGAGGGAAAGAAAATTTTACTAGATGTTGCAGATCTTCCTATTATATCACAAAAATGAAAATTAATGACCAATTTACACCCACATGTATAGAAAGATGTCATTGATTGTGATGTAATATTTAGCGCATCACATGACTACCGTTATAAGTTTGTTCTAATTGGTCAATATTAACCGGGACAATTGGTAGGTCAAAGATTTACTACCTCACAATATAAATTTGCAGTATTACAGTTTTACAATTACTGAATTACTGAATTACTGAATTACAGACACATTTACATATTACAGAGAGTTACAGATTTTGGCACTTGGTTGCAAATAGTATGGCAACTCAGTTGCTGGATACAGCTTCTGTAAATCCCGATTTACAGACAGCATAATTAGTTCATCTCTTGCTGAATTGCTTACAATTCATTCTCCTTACCTTGTAAGAGAATATCTTGTATTTTCTGATTCTTGACTTTCTCTAACTTAAGTTTTCAGTTTTTACTTCATTCTTGAGCTACTTCTAAGGCTTCAAGGTGACATTCAACTTTTTTTCAACCAATTAACCAATAATTCCTTCTCTTCCGATTCTTTTTCTAGCTCTTTAATCTTCTCCTTTGAATTTACACTCGTTTCCAGAATAAATTCATATCTTTAATTGTTGGAATTATATATTGAGGATTTAATCCCTGCAACAAATTGACGAAATTGATCACTTGAAATTTACAGCACATATTGTATAATATACATGGATTCAGCTTTGTTATAAGGTCGAAATTGGTAGAAGGTGAGTGTTGTTTATCTTTGAATAAATTAAAGAGGTTGGACAAGAAGATTTATATGAATTACATTTGAAAGATTTAATTTCCATAGTCCTTGGATCTTCAATTTTTTTTTAAAATGATTCCATACATCACAACAGGTAAATTATTGGTGCTATCAGAGTTTGATTCTGAACTATGGTTGCTTGCCAAAACTCCTCTGGAAACCAATAGTCAGAGTTTCAGCAGGTAACACACTAATTGTTTGTTAGAGATTTGGCAGAATTTCGCATTTAGGGATTTCAACAATTAGCAGAGTTTTGGCAGGTTACACGCTAATTGTTTATTAGAGTTTCAGCAAGCAACCTTATTCTGAACAAGTAAAAATTTCAGTATATGATAAAACTTGAATGATTTTGAGTTGAATTGGATCTAATGTAGACATTTTCAAAAAAAAATTATACTAATACTGAATTTACAATATAATAGAAATGTAAAACCAAAAAAAAACAGATTGTAATTTTGAGACTAAGACCTTTCTCTACAAAGTTACAATTTCATTTTGTTGGTGTGTCATGTTACTTTGGCCTCAAAGTTGCACAAGTTTACTATGTTAACCCAAATTTGCTTTTTCTTTGTTTTTATTATTCCACTATTTTTTATGGCTGAGTCAATGTTGGTTTCCAAAACTAGAGAGCCCACAATCTTGCGAAAGTTAAAAGGGTTCTCCATAAGTTGAAACTAGTTTTGATTTTTGACTATTGACTTTTTGATTTAGTTTTGACATATAACTTTTAATTTTAGCTTTGACTTTTGCCTCTTCAAAACAGTGTTGGTGGCTATAGATGGGTGTCTAAACTAAATTATTTAGATAATGTCTAAAATATAAATTAATTTAGACATTTAGACGATCATGGTCTCAATTGTCTAAAATGCTGAAATTGAATTTTTTTATTGGATAATTTATTGAACTTTGTGGATTTTGTGTATATACACGTGACTTTTAGTTCTATTTAAAGCAAATCATTACTATTTATATTAATTTAGACATTTAGACATTCTTGTCTAAATACTATTTTAACTTTAAAAACAATTCAGGCGCCCATCCATATTGGCGACCAACACTGACTGGGCTGAGTCACAGCTCTTTTAAAATCATTAAAAATAGGTTTTTTAATGGTCGCGTAACAATTCTTTAATCTTAATATTTCAGAAACAATACTAATTAATTTAATAAATCTGCATAAAATGTAACACACACTGTTGTGCAGGAATAATCGCCCGCCCAAAGTCACGTAATAGAGAATTAATATTGTTTTTTATTTTTAAATAAATAAAAAGTCGTTATTATTGTCTCTGTAAGAAGTTTGATTATTACTAAAGTTAAATTCAAAGAAGGAAAATTTCAATAAGACCAATGCGTGGATTGATGATGGTTTTATACAAACTCTTGTATCTATTAAGCAAATGGCGTATACTACGATGAATATAATTGATTATGGTAACAAAAATAAAGGATTATTTAAACATTCATTTAGCTTGTTTTGCTCGATCAAATATTCTGTAGCGAGATCATAATACATGTGTTCCGCATGTTGGATTTAGATGGGTTTTATTCAAGAAAAAATTTGTCTCGAACCTTTTTTTTTTTTTTTGGATTTTTAAATGTTGTTGTATATACCATATTTTTGAGCAAATTTGGAAGTGATTTTCCTTTGTCCTCTACAAAAAAAAATTTTGACGAACATTAAAATTTTTCTGTGGATTTGGGATGCAAACTTTGATCGGCTAATTTAAATTTCACGCTCTCGAACATACAAGTAACTTTATTTATCTTACAAAACTTGTTTCAATTGTTCTAATTATGGAAGACCATTCACAAGAAAAGTGTTTTATTTATCATGTATGTATAATTGTTGTGCAATCCACACACATTACAAAAATATTAAGGAGAACAATACAATAAATGTTAATATATATATATATACATAGTGGGAAAAAGTAATAAGTTGGAAATGGAAATTGAACTAACTAGCGGATTAATAGAATCAAGAAGGATAATAAATGAATTGTGAATTGCAGATTTTATTAGCTTCATTCTGATTAAGATTTATGATATACATATTAAAAGAGATGAAGGGAGAAAGAAACCAGAAATGAACCAATGTGATTGGATGAAACTAAAAAAAGCGACTGGTGTCCACTATTTTATATACTGCATTGGAGATTATCAATCAAAGTCGCTGCAATAACATTCTAAATTTAGAATTTCAATTGATTTATAACATTCAATTTCCAAAAATATTCAAAACAAGTTATTGTTATGTGTTGACGAATAACAATAAAGGTGATAATTTATTTTCCAATAACCGTTATTCTGTGTCATACGAATCAGGTGTAATTACCGCAATTAAATTAAAATTGGTGATTTTTGGAACATTATCCAAAAATATAAAAAAATTAGAGTGGAATATTTGTGAATTGATAAATTCGGATATAAATAAATAATTGCTTGCAAGTTAATTAATAAAATATTAATTATTGTTATATTGACGCGTGAATCTTTGTTTATTGTTGGATCAATTTAATTGACGCTAACCAACGCGGTTTTACGATCTAAGAAATTAAGAATATTAATAGAATGGTAAAATAATTTAAAAATGGATATGAATGCAATGAAATTATGGCGTAATCAAAAGGTGCGTGTGAGAAAATGATATCAACTAACTGATTATGAAATAACTTGCATTCTTACTTGTAATGGAATCCAATCAAATTGCTATGTTTAAATCTAAACTTCTATTTTTTATAAATGATGCCATACAATCAACTGCTTGTTTGTTCATATTGGATAGTCTCAATTTCCTGGTATTCAGAACATACCAAATCCTAAGCAAGTGTACATCACAATCACAAATGTTAACGACCGGTGTCAATTAGGATAATTTTTCTTTTGGTATTCATTCATTCAAACTATCAATTCGCTTATCCATTCGCTCGTACGTTGCTATCTGAAAGTTGGCGTAAGATATAACACGCGAGGAATTTTTTTTGGCTCAACGTCTTTTATTACTACTACTACTACTACTACTACTACTACTACTACTACCACTACTACCACTACTACCACTACCACTACTATTACTACTACCACCACTATCACATTTATCAGCATCTTATGTTGTGCTGGCGCATTTTTTTTCTTAATCTTTTTGGATTAGTTCCCATCTCAAATTACGCTGACTGATTTGTGTGAGTCTAGATTGTTCTCGTTATCAATCAATCAAATTTATAAATACTTTGACTATTCTCGATTATAAAAGTTTAGGCCTGTGGATTTCATACAAAATTTTTTGGTTTTTTTAATATTATTTATTTATTTATTTATATTTTTTATTGATTTTTTTTTTAATTTAAATTTTTTTTTTTAAAAAATCTTATTCATTCTTTTTTTCAACTTGACCCTTTTTTTTTTTTTTTTCTTGTATAAAAAACCTAATCATTCACTCTCTTCTAAATTACCTACCGTTTCGTCATAAATCTATTTTGATAAAACAAAAATGGATGAGGCTGCGAGAAGACAATATTGTGGTTTACTTATGTTCGATATTCCACCTCAGAATCTTAAAAGAAACAACGACGTACAATGTAACAATTCTTTGATGATCGATTGTACAACTTCTCTTGAAAATAGTTGTATTAGAGCACAAGATAATTTTGTCTTCACTTCTTTCATGGAACCGATTAGAGTAAGACCACAATTGCCAATCAGATCTAATAAATCATCATCATCACCATCGTCATCATCATATTCTTCAAAATTTACTGTCGACAATAACGTCAAAGGTCAATTTATCATTGATGAAACTGAATTACAAATGCGACCTTCTTTAAGGAAAACACCAAGGCCTCCAAATGCGTTTATTCTTTACAGACGTGAAAAACAACCAGAAATTACTGCACATTATGGTAACATTACTAATTCAAAAATTTCAAAGATCTTGGCAAAAATGTGGAGAAATGAAAAAGATGATATTAAAATGTATTGGCAAAGATTGGCAGACCGTAAAAAAATGGAACATAGCCAAGCTCATCCTGGTTACGTGTTCATCCCTAAAAAATCTTCGAATTCTCGGGCCTCTGCTTCTACTGTCGCTATTGATAAACAAACTGATAATAATAGAAAAGAAAAGAAAAAAAAGAAATTAAAAATCAATAAAGTTCATATTGATAAATCAACTTCTACTACAACTATTGTTGCTAAACCTATTGCAACCGCAGCCACAACTACTGCTACACTTACACCTGCACCTGCTGCAGATACTTTTATTAAGAGCCTACTTCCTCAATTGTCCTCTTCTCATGATAATAATATTCTTAATATTATTCCTTCCACTGGTGATGCTGACGATCCTGGGTATATTAATACTAATGATAATATTAATAATCATCGCATTATCCCTCATACTCCTTGTATTAATAATAGTTATTTTATTGCCGATAATAACAATTACGAACCGTCGATATCGTCACCTTTGTCACCATTAACACCGTTAACACCATTACCGACTCCTATATTATCAACCCCGGTCTCTCCATTTGATTTCTACAACTTATCCTTCAATATTAACATTTATAACAATGACAATATTGATGATAGTAACGTCAGCATTAATAATAATAATGGAGACAATTATGATTGCCCCTATAATTACAGTATATACAATAACAACAACAATGGAAATAATAATCACGTTCAATTGCCGTTACATTTTCCACATGAGCTAATTATCAATATCAACAATCATTCAAATTCAAATTGTGAATCGAATTGTTATGGTTATAACAACAATGTTAATAACAATAACGATAATTATAACGATAACGATTCATGCAATTATCATTATGATTCTTCGATAATTACTTCTCATAATTGGTAGATTAATCGAAGTCATTGTTGATCAAAATGAAAATTTGAATTTGAATTCTTCGTCATCTTTAAACCCGTCATTATCACCATCTTTAAGTTCCGATATTAAATTTGAATTTAAACATCAGAAATAATAGCGGGTGATGAAAATTATGAAAAATATATTTTGAGTGAAAGGATCTTTTGTACTTTATGTAATTATTCTTTTATGCATTTTATGTAAGTAACATTTGTAATATTTTTTTATATTTATGAAATATTTATGATTTTTTTATTTTAAAAATTAAGATTTAATTCAACTTATTAGCTTTAGATTAATAACAACATATGCTTTCATTTCTTAAAAAAATAAGATTTTTTGTTATTGAAACAATAATTATTCAATCTATACAATAAAATCAAAAGTGATATAAGCACAGGAAGAAATTAATATTCTAATGCCCAGGATATGATTTGAATTAAAAGGGGCTCCATATTTTTATTTAATGATAACTCAATAACGTGTATCTTTAATCTGAAGCTTATATATAAAGTTATAGTATTTTTTTTTTTAATGAGGTTACAACAGCATAGTGGACATTCGTTTTATCACTTGTGACAAAATCGATCGTCGATCTTTTTTATATTGTGAAACTTGCTATTTCAATTGAATTTAGAATAGAAAAAAGTCGCGTGACTGCGCACAAAACCCATTTTATGGAAAATCTATTTTTTTTTATATCAATATATCGCTTTGACTTTTCTTTATATTTTGGTAAAACTTGATCAATTTGATCAATTTGATTTCAATAAGTTACCTTAGAAGTAAAAGTTTAAGGCTTCTGTGATCTTGTCCATCAAAATGGTGTCATTATTATTTATTATTATTATTTAAATTTTTTTTTTTTAAATATGAATTATAACATTTTACTTATTAATAAGTTGTTATTATACTTACAGGTAAAGACTTATTCTATATTCTCATTATTATTATACTTTAAAGAAATAAGTATTTATTATACATATTTGATTAACTTATAACTTATATTCAACTTTTTCCAATAGTACAAAGATCATATAATAGGTTGTATCTTGATTTTTTTATGATGCATTTAAAAAACAAGAAGGATTTTTAAACAACAATAACAGATATACTCAGGGTGTAATTATAAAGTGGTGTATACAATTTAAAAAACATATTTAAAATATATTTTTTTATATTTATATTTATATTTACATATTTACATTTATATTTTTATTTTTATTTTCAAAATTCATGTATTAATATTCATGCCACCAATCTATTTATTTATAGGAAATTTCAGATATATATACAATATTATATAATGGATGATAATTCATGATCAAAGGTAAAATGTTGATTTGATGAAGTCAATGAAAAGTTAAAAGCAAATAATATATTAGACTGTATAATGAAAAACCAAGCCTATGTATTAAAAACATTCAATAAAGAAATACTATATTAATTTTTTTATTTATTATAAACATTTTATTTTTATCATTCCCTCCGGATATTAATATTAATATTAATATTTTGTTCAAATTTGCGTAACGATCTTCAAGCCAATAAAATTTAATTTTTGCGTGATATCTGGAAGGGAGATCGTCACAAAATTTAGCCAATGAAATCAAATGTCCACTATGCTATCCCCTAAACGGTTAATCGGCTATTGATAGCTGATAAAATTTTTCTGATATAAAAAATTTTTTCTGAGGCATCACTTTTCTAATACGAAAATTATCTTTGAGATTCGGCCGATTAACCTATAAATAAAAATCCAGTTGTTGTCCTTATGGTTTTGGTCGATTGACTGTTTTTACTTTGCTGATCGTTAAATTGACCAATAAGAATGATCAAAACTTTAATTTGTGTTACCATTAAGAATACTCTGACCGTTTAAGAGATAATATAGAAAATTCTCGTTACACAAAAAAATTTTGATGGAAAATAATTCAATAACACGCAAGTAAAAATTTTTTAATTATAATTTATTATTAATAATGAATGATAATAATAAATCAACAATTTTTTTTAATATTTAAATTAATAGACAACATAATTGGATTTTTATTAGGTAAGGTGCAAATTATTATTATTAAAATAAATACAATAATATTTAACATTTAAAAATAATTAACCTCATTGATATTATTATTAAAGTTGCAATATGCTGGGGATTCACAAATCCGTTTATTAAAAAAGGAAGCAAAGGAATTGAAAATATTAAACATGATAATTGGTTAAAACAAACAGTTTTTGAGATTATTTTTTTGTTTACTAGATGGCAGGTAAATTAACAATCAATTATAAAAATCATCATATGATAAATAATAATAAATTTTTTTTTATAAAATTACTAGTATATCTTACCTTTATTGCTTAATTTAAGTGGCTCGATTGTTTATTATTATACACTTGGACAATCAGATTTATCATTAGCAATTCCAATAACAAATTCATTAACATTTATATTTACTACATTGGCTGCAAGCTTAATAGGTGAAGAGATTGGATCCAAGGGTAAATATTCCAATTGATGATATATTCAATAATTAATATATATATATTAAAAAGATTCACCATTAATATAATTTTTTTTTATTAAAAAATCTATCAAGAAACATGGATTGGTATGGGACTTGTAGTAATCGGAGTTGGATTATGCGTTGATAGTAAAGTTCAATGATATATATCTTTTTATTTTTTTCCTTCTAATAAATAATGATGTAAAATAAACAAACAACTTGTCTGTCATAAATAAATTTTAATTTTTTTTTTATTCTTTTGAAGAAGATGTTGATTTTTCATTTGATCTGGTCTTTTTTATATTTAATTTCAAGGTGAGTTTTCTGAGAAACTTGAATTTCTTTTGATTATTTCCATTTGGAATTACTATTTTTTCTTTCCCTTCTTTATCTTTTTCCACACCCTCTTTTTCTTTTTCTGGTTTTTCCTCTTCTTTTTCAGAAAGTTGTCCAGATTCCGTTTCTTCCTGGTCATTTTCAGGAATTTCATTAATTTTGATGTTAACTGTTAATTTTTCAATTGACGAATCCTGATGTTTTGGATTGAACTCAAATGTATAACTAAAATTATTAATGAAACCAATGAATTCTTTGACAAGCGGATTTTTGACAATGAATAATTTATCAGAATCTAAAAATGTTATATTGATAGTCTCTGTCATAAGATTTTCAGATGTTCCTATTTCATAGGTTGATTTTTCTAATTTAAATTTAATTAATTGATTATCAAAGTCTGAAATATTATTATTATTATAATTGGATTTGTTTGTTGATTTTGTTTTAGGTCGTTTTGAATAACTTGTGGAATTAGTTACTGAACTACCAACTGGCGTACACAAAATAATAAACCCAACTAATTTTCCAATGAATTCACAAACCTTTCTACCACTCTCTCCACCAGGAATCATATTTTTTATACCTATAAATAAACCAGGTTCCATCACACTAATATCTTTTTCTACACCATCTTCACCTTCATTTGCATCACTAAAATATCTATACATTAAACACCATGATATAATTGCTCTGTCAACATGAGTTAGTCCAGGAGTGTTACAAAGTAGTCCACCTGCAAGTGGTAAGGCAAAACCGTTGATTGGGCGTGCTTCTTTTGCAAGGTTCATTGACCATTGTGATAGTGATATAATACTAGGAAGAAGACGTTTGAGTCTTTCTGGTTTATTATTACCAGTGACATCAGAATCAAGTATTTCATCAAATTTCTCTGGTATGGAACCTTTCAAAATATTTAGTATATGTTGGGTTCTATATTTAATCTGGTCCGTTTGTAATGGGGTTTTCTCAATAAAGGTTTCTAATGGATCTAATTTTTGAATTTCTTTGTCCATCATTTGAAAGCATATTCCTTGACGTATGCCACCTTCACAAAAATAAATATCACCTATATCAATGCATTGCATTATAGCATTGATTAAGAAACAGCACGCTGGCATTAATCTAGCACGCCTGTTATCGACACGAAATGGATTTCCATTAGGAAATATTAATTCTGGTGATGTTTTAAATTCTACTTGTTTTGATGGTGTAAGTGGTTCTATTATTTTTTTCAATTTCTTGGAAGATGTATAGAAACCATTGATTATTGGGATTGAATAAGAATATTTTTTACCTGAATCACATTCAGCTCCACTTTCTGACATACATAAATAACCTAAAGAACGAAATCCACCACCACTCATATAGACGGTAAACTTCCCATCAACTTTGACATCTTCAGGAGCATCTAAGCTTGCAATCCCTTTTTTTAAATCTTGTACTATATTATTTGATAATTCAGTAAGTTTCTCAGGAGTATTATTTTGTGTCAATAATTTTGTTAAAGCGGCAGCACCATAAGGAAGATTTATTGGTGAATCTGATATTTTGAATTCGGCAGTTTTTCGATCAAATTTCAAATAATTTATTTCTACAGATCCACCACCCATATCCATCACTAAACCTTCCACGCCATTATAAGTTGCTGCAATTCCTTTGCCAGAAACTATAGCCTCCTCTTTTTTGTCTAATAATTTAACGGGTGCTTGAAATGATTTTTTTATTCTTTCACGAAAATCTGAAGAATTAGGCGCAGTGCGAGTTGCTTCGGTGGCCACGATAGTGACATCTTTAATTTCCACACCATAGCTTCTACACATATAATTAAATCTTTTCATGGTATTCTCTACATCACGTATAACATTTTCTGATATATTGGATTTTTCCCCGGATTTAGAAGAATGTTGTGCATCAAATAATGAAATGGGTGCACGTTCTTCATAAAGTACTGGTAAATGTCTATCTAATGAAGAGACTAAACCAAAACGAATACCATTACTTCCAATATCGATAACTCCTTTTGATGAATTCTAAAATAAATTTAAAATGTATTATATAATAATTTTCTTTTAATTAAAATGAAAATTTTTTTATCTATTTCTTACCATTTTTTATAAATTAAAAAAATTTTTTTTACACTAATTAGTTTTTGTGTGAAATATTTATATATTAATACAAAAAATTCGAATGCAAAAACAGTAGTATTGAATCGTTTTTTTTTTCCAGAAAAGGTATATTAATATGACAAGTATGCATATTATTAATATACGGGGGACAACAAGATTAAATTTTGCAAATCAAATTTAATGTGTAAATTTATGCAGGTACTATAGTTGGCTCGGTCTAAAAGACTTCCTAAATTTTGGGCAAATTTTAAAAGTATAGAAGTCACTTTCTGTCCTACCTTTTAAAAAAATAGCTCTATTAGTTGATAGAATATGTCTTTAGTTTTAATTTAATAGAGAGATTTTCTCAAAAAAATTATTTGTTTAGAATTCTATTCTTTTTTAAAACATGTACTTTACTATGCTCGCAAGGAATTTGTCCACTATGATCGTTTCTAAATTTAAGAAAAATATTACCAAATTTAGACTAGCTCTTGACTATTGTATCTAAATTTGGCAGTAAGAAAACTAAAATCACGTGAAGTCCTATTTTGAAAAAATTTATTACATTTTTGAACGAATTACAAAATTGCTATTTTGAAATTTTGCCACATAGCACAGCAACAGGAGGTCTTTAGACTGAGCCAACCATAGAAAAAAATCAAATCAAAACAAAAATGATTGACTAAACTTTATGCAGACCTTTTCATTGAAAAAACTTTTATGAAGGAAAGCTTGATGGGAGCTTTATTAAATAGTCATACAGCTTCCAAAATCATGTATTATGTGTATTTTTACAAACCTACCAAAAAACAATCAATAGTTGCAAAATATAATCATAAAGTTATCATACAATCTCAATAATTTTTTCATAAATGGTTAAATATACTGAAGAGTTGTTTGAGTTTATTGACCTGTCACTCAATCTTCTTTAGAATCCATTCAACTTCTTACTAGTAAAGCAAATAAATTTAATAAATATAAATTTACCTGAAATATTTTTGTGGCATTTCTGTTACAAATTCGTACTCTGTTCTTTTTGAATTATTAGACAATTGAGACATACCTATCAGAAGATTCAGAGGAAGTGCTGGGATTAAATCTTCAACTAGGACTTGCACTTTGCTTTCCCTTTCCTTTTATTATTATTAATGATGCATGTTAATACTTTTTGTATATATATAGATGATCTGCTATTCTTCTTTTTTCCTTGTCATATTATTTCTTGTTATTATTATTAAAATTATGAAATTAATGAATAAATAATACCATGAAATATATTAATTTATAAATGAACTCCCTCACTAAGGTTTCTGGTTCAAACTGTTTTCTCAAGGCCCAAACTAGTTTGGGCAATTTGGGCTTCCCAGCAT
>CAUDNR010004452.1:6183-41889 GCA_958430865.1 Entrophospora sp. SA101 | reverse complement strand
ATATTTTAATGATCGGCAGCCAAAAAATTATCCACTGTATCATAGTAAAATTTGTGTTACGTATACTCTACCCTTAACAGGTTCAAAATAAGCAACCACCATTTTTTTTGAATCAGTGTAAATAAAATTTATTTTTTTAATGTAACATGTATCACATGATTTAATCAAACATTTGATTTTTTACAGATATCTCAGTTTAGTGGATAGATTTCCTGGAACAATCATATCCATTATACTGAAATTCACTATGTATTATTATTAAGAAAAAAAAATCTTTAATATTATGGTTTAAATAAAGCCTGTATTAATACTTTCATTTATATCAGTCAATTGAGACTTGATGACTTGATGATGCTAATTACATTCTAAACTTACAAGTTGTACATTACCTCTGATATGTCCCAATTTGTTATATATTCAATCAACTGTCCATTGATATGGGTCCATGTTTTCATATTCCTATTTCATTAAGACATCATTTATATTTATTTTTTTGTGAATCTTTCAATGCAAAACGGTTAAACCAAATTCTTGACTTTTTATCTTTATCCTGATAATAATATCTGATAAGTTTTTCTTGAATTAATCCTCTTAATCTGCACTCACCAATTTTCTTTTTTCTTTCATTATCAAGTTTTTCTTTAACCTCAGAAGTAATAGTAATGGTGGATCTTCAATCTGAATAGGGTGATTTAAATATTTTACACAATCAATTGCAAGATATATTAAATCATCCCAAGCCAAATGTTCATCAATGACCCAAACACATTGTGGAGCCTTGAGAGTCATTCCTTGACTAGTATGTATTGCCATAGCATAACCAAGATCCTAATCAAGTATTTTTTCATGCTTAACATTTCTTTTATAAATATTTCAGGAAATGCATTTAATGGTAAATATACAGTCTAACCAAACCTTTCTATAACAAACACTAAGTAAAATCTCTCTATAACAAACTTCCCTTTTGTCCCCAATTCAATTTTTTATCAATTTCTCTCTTTATAACAAACAAAAGCAGAAAAATTACACATAGGGACAGGGTTTGGTATAGAGAGCTTAGACTGTACAGCTCAAGTCATCTAAACCCGACCACTATAGCAAAACCTGACAAAATTTCAAATTTTAGAATATCACTTCTAATTCAGTAAATAAAATTTCTTAAATAGGAAATGATACTTTCCTAAACCATCATCATGAAAAAAATTAAAAAATTTTGGGTGAAGACCATTCCTTAATAGTTAAAGATCTATGGAAGAGGTGGCAAAATTTAGGATAAACATTGTTTAAAATATAGAAAGTCACTAATATTCAAACAACAATAACTTTTTAAGTAATAAATATTTTACATCAAACTTTTCATAGATTATTCTTTGACATTTACTATATAAAACTATGAAGAGTTTGAATCCAAAAGTGCTCTATGTGTCCATGTGATGGGCTTTGAAAATGCTGAATAAAATTGGTCGGTTTTAGGTGAATTGAGCTATACTATATCATTTTTTACTAATTCCTGTATTTCGGATGAGCCAGAAATTGAAACAAGACATTTTTGCTTGTGTACATCTCTTGGCTGATATATTAAAGGAATTGGTTCATCTTGATATTTTGTATGATGAAGTTCTAAACATTTTTTTGATGCAATTCTTTAAGAAAGATGATGAGCAGATAGAATTCAATTTGAGTCCATTCTTTTTCAAAACATTCCCATTTTTCTATAATTGGAAATGCTTCTCAAAACAAGCCTGATTGTGTTCTATTGTATTCTATTATTCTGTTGATGCATGCTTTTTTAAGTTCATGCAACTTTGGACATTTGGCTTGATAATCAGTTAAAACTTCATAATAATCAGCATATACAATTGCAGACAGTTGCAGACAGTTGTGGCAATTGTAGACTTACAGCAACTGCAGCATTAGATGTCAATATTTTTTGGGTTTCAACTTCCTAGTTACAGAGCCATCTTTAACTCTAACTAAGAGTTTCAGGACACACAGCATTGGCTCTGAAAAGGTTGTTGTCAATGTCAGAATCTGATGAATCACAAAGTGATGAATTGCTATTGTAGCTTCTTGACCTTCTTGATCAAGGAGTTTCTGCATGTGATTGATATTTTTTTCAATTTGGTGTCACATATGATCCATTTCTTACCATCATCTTCTTCCTTGGAATGTTATCATTTTCATCGTTATTTTTCTCATTACTATTATCAGAATTTTCTAGACAAAGGCACCTGCCATATTTGGTTATTTGTGGCAATGGTAACTACCATAGAGTAGTTATCCCTGGTAGTTACCATTATAAAATATTTATTGCTGTTTGCAAGCAGCTATGGCTGCTGTAAACAGATATGCTGCTGCAAATAGCTACAGTTGCTGCAAATAGCTATGGTTGCTACAAATAGATACAGCTGCTGCAAATAATTGCAAATTTTATTTTTACACATGATTTCACTGTAAATGAACAACTGAGCAATTGAATTCATCAATTACAATTTGAAAATTTTAGTTATTGCAGATCACAAATAAATCAAGAAAATTTTCTCATTATTAATATAATAATGTTAATAATTATATTAATCTTGAAAACCTTTTGAGTTATTTGTGGCTGCTGTAACTATTTGCAGCAAATAGTAGCTAACAACAACTATTTATGATGATTGTAGCTACCAGCCCAATCATTTATGTCAAGTGTCTTTATTTCCATATTTACCTCTCTTATACATTGACATTTGGAAGAGCTATCATTGTCCAGGCTCTCCTTTATATATGTAGTAGTGGTTAATGATGATTCTCTAAGAAGCAAATACAAAGTTAAATTATATATGGAAATACATAATGGAATGCATCAGAATTGTTGTGGACCATATTCATTGAATTAAATTTATGTCACTTTGATTTTTTCTGTATTTAATTTGGCTGGAATCAAAAATGCTAATTCAGAAGCAAATTATGAATGGAAGTAAAAATTGAAAAAATTGAAAAAATTGTTCTGCATTTAAGTCATGTATACAGAAAAAAGCAGTTATTTTTTTGAATCACCTGATACACATTAAAACTTTATTGATGTGTGTGTGTGTGTGTGTGTGTGTGTGTGTGTGTGTGTGTATAACAATAAATATAGTTGAGTGACTATTTATTCAGGATTTTCGAGTTTTGAATTTTCCATTTAAATAAAAAATACTTTTGGTGATTGAAGAACATGTACAAAAATTGTGTTACAGTATGAACATGAATCCGCAGTATAAATATAAAATTCGCCAATAAAAATTGTCTAAACATAATAAGGAATGAATGAATGACGATGGTGTACAACTAGCAAATCATCTGCTGAAAATTACTAATGTATGACGTTACACCCCGCACATTCCGCACACTGAATTTTATACTAATACACTAATGAATGGGAATGACAATGATGATAATGAACGATACAAGAGAATCATATTGTTCATATTGTTGCTTCAATCACTCGGGCTAATGTTAATTCAATCAATTCAATCTTTTTTCTATTATGTAAAAATATTATGTAATACACGCGCGATATTAGTTTTTGGGAAAAATTCCCGAAAAAGTTAATCTCTTTAATTTTGTTAATATTAAATGAATTGAATCCTTTTGATCCACAAAAAATATAATCAATTGTTAATTTATTAATAATATTTTCTAAAAAAGAAATTTCATCCGATAAATTAATATATTAAAAGAAAATGAATTTACATATTTATTATTTATTTATTAATATATGTATATGAAGCTGTATATATGCGATAGGAAACAAGTTTTCTTTATCAAATTATTATCCACACCAAACATACATTTGAATGATAAATAAATTTCTTCTTTAATTTATGGAAATATTACCAATTACGGTTAAATTATTGCTTGTTGTACTCTCTCTTATTGCTAACCATTTTCAACTTTTTATTTTTGACTAGTAATTTTAAATTTTTAAATTCTGTTTTATGTAAGAAGATCTCTAATGTCAAACGTTACAATAATTTATAGATTTTAAAAAACTTTACCTTAATTAATTGACACATTCATTGTCAAACTATTTATGGTATGTAGGAGTATTGTTGTACTGTATGTATTTCATATATCTGAAATTTTATGGATATTTACATATAACTACATATGATGATACATTTCATCATTAATTTTTAATTTGAAAATATTTTATTTGAGAACTTTTTTAAAACCATCTACAAGTTTCTCCACACATTTTTCAAACCCCCGTTATGTTGTTGTTTCTTTCTCATACACACGCTTTTCATTTTAATTTATTTTTAAAATTTTCTAAATTTGAATTTTTTTTCGTTGTCGAATGATGTATTTTTTATTTTTTTTTTTTTTATCTTTGTTTTAAAAAAAATATTTTACGTGAATTTCAAAACTGCTAGCCTAAAATATGCAATATATATATATATATATATATTAATGTCTTTGTCATGTTCTTCTTCCTCAGTGAAACTCCCAATATTTATTATTTGTTATATTATACGATCATTATTTATTATTTATTGCCAATCCAAATCATTAATTTCATATGGCATTATTTTATTGTAATTAATATAAATAGTAATATAAATAAAAAATAATAAGCAGTATATTTTTCAATAAAAATAAATTCAAAAAGATTAAGCAACATATTTAGAAAATAGGCGGTATATAATAAACTATAAATAAATCGTAAAGATAGATAAATTTGCTTTGTTTAAAGGTTGGTTTTACATAACAATAAAATAAATCTCACACAAAAAAAATTTTTTTTTTTTGAAATATAAATTAAAAATTTCCTTATCTGGAATGTATATTATATAAAATATGAAATGAATATAAAAAAATAAAAAAATAAAATAAGCAAACAAACAAATAAATAAAATACTTTTAAAATCTCTTTATTGTAAAATGAATTGGGCGAATATATACAAATAAAATATAGTATAATATTATTCTTTGTTCTCTATTGAATAGCGTCATTTTTTGTGATTTGAAATAAAGAAAAAATAAATCAAAATAAAGAAAATGACGGAAACTATTCAAAATTCATTATTATTATTATATTTTCAAAAGATGATAAAAGGAAGTAAATTTTTTCCTGAATTTATGACTCTCCAGACGAAAAAAAAGTCTTCATTTTTTACGATTTAAAAAATTCATTATCGAAAAATTATATTTTTTATATTATAAATCAAAATTTCAGATTAAAATATAAAAAACCAGTTTAAAATCTTGATTTTAAGAATTTAAATATAAATATTTACGTATATACACTCCTCATATAATTTAAAGAATTCAAAATTAGGTTTTTTTCCTTAAAATATTTCAATTAAAAAGATGTCACCAAAGTTAAATAATGACGTGATTAGGCATATAATCATAAATGTGATTGAACTATCCAACTTTTCATATAGTAAATATAATTCAGGATATTTATATAATTGCATCCGTGTTAATCGTGATTGGTGTAGAATCAGCATGCCTTTTCTATGGACTCAGCCATTCCATTTCGATGAAGATAGAAGCATAAAAATAATTAAAATGTTTTTAAGATTTTTAAATGGTCAAGAAAAACAAGAATTATTAGATCATGGAATGGATATCGATTTATTAATAGAAGAAGAGGGACCCATGTCATTTCTTTTTGAATATCCGCGATATATTCGATCATTAAATTATGAATCTTTTGTACAAACAGTAATCCGTTTATGCATTGAATTATCAGATAAATCTTCAACTTTCAATTACGCATCTGAACCAAACGCAGATATCATTCTCGCCAAAATTATAATGAGATTATTCATAAGATCCAAAGCCCAATTAAAACATCTTGCTTTATATGATGATTTACAAAACTTGGAAGTTGATCTTGAACCGTATTATTCATTAGTAGATCCACAAGTCAAACCTTTATTTGAAGGATTAAAAAGTTTAGAAATGAGCTTTGCTGCCAGAAAAAATTTTTTAATCAAAATTTTAAAAGAAGTTTGCACTCAAGTGGTAAATACACTTGATATATTTATATTTACATTATCCTTTTAACCTCAAAGAATTGTCAATTAAAATTTATTATTATTATTTTATTAGGAACATTTGCATATAAATACATTATGGTCTCGACATTCTAATGAAAGACATGTTGATATGTTTGGTACTGAGATCACATCTTTCATATCAGCACAACAAAAATTATTAACATTTCGATTAACAAAATGCAAAGGATATACTCGCGTCTTCTTTACAGCACTATCGTCACATGCATCAACATTACAACAAATCGCATTCGATCAAGTGGATTTCAAAGGATGCGGTTCATGGGAAATGTTAAATCATTGCAACTCGTTGGAATTACTCGATATTTGTCAGTGTACGAATATCGAGCAAGAAATGGTTCAGACTCTCATAAATCATTTACAACCTTTGAAAAACCAACTTCTACACAATCAAAATTTAAAGTTGTTTGCGGATAATTTCCAAGCCAGATACATTGGAGCAAAACTCTGTGAAGAATTAAGAGAATGGTGCAGAGAAACCAATCGCATTCACAGTAATAATATTTATATGAGTCATCAACATCACATAAATAGTTATATTGCAAATAACAATAGCATCATTAATAATGTCGATGATGTTAGCAGAGAAAATATTGATAACATTAATAATAGTAACATTAGTAGTAGTATTAGTACTATTAATCATATTCTTAATGATAATAATGTCGATACTAATAGTAGTAGTAGTAGTGCTATGATTTATTATCATGAAAATTATTTTGATACGAATAAATACGATTATTATGATTATTATGATTATGGCGATGATGATGACGATGATGATGACGATGATGATGATGATGATGATGATGATAACAATGGTTATAATAATTATTAAATATATATATATATATAGCATATAGATGTAGAAACATACAAAAACATTATATATAAGATTTTTTATATTTTATATTTTTATATATTTTTTTTCTTTTAAGATTTTATTTATTAAAAAAAAATAAAAAATTTAAATTGTTTCTGTTCATGGTTAAATTGTTTTGTTCACGGTTAGTTCATGATTGTTATTTTTAAAATTAGTATATAAAAATCCAGTATGGGCGCGAAATTTTCTTTGATTGGCCAATCTAATTTTCACATGTGTGAATTGCCGCACAACATATTCTTAGAAAAAATATATTGAAAAAATTTTTTTTTTAAAGGTAGCAATTATACAATTCCTAGTAAAAAGTTATCTTTCTCTGTCTGTCTATTCCAATTGGCGTGTTTACAAGGGCTGCTGGCGTAAGTAAATCCTAATTTAGTAACAATTGTCTTGACTAAAGTTGACTTAACATATGACTAATAGTTTAGTCAAGTGTCTCATTAGGGTTACGCACTCAGCCCTGGCGTTTACTGAAATGCATCATTTTATATGTCCTTAAAGAAATGCCATGTAATAAGGAATTTACTATCTACCATCATCATAATAATCCTGATGATCCCATTGTCATATGTTCCAACAACATCGAGGTTGTTTGTAAATATAGTAATAATCAAATATTTCGAATGTTGGGCTTCACCCTTTGAGGTTCTATTTTTTTGGTGGTTAGAGAAGTGGGTAGTGTGGAATAACCTTTATTCTCTTTAATTTGAAACAACAGTTAGTATGAAGACTAATTTATTATTAATATTAATAATTACAGTGGTGGTATGGGGACATACAATTCAAATTAATATGGAGACTATGATTAATAGTTATTAATTTAATATATTTTTATCTACATCAAAGACAATATGTTGGATTGAAATAGTGTTCTTTTATACATTATTAAAAATGTTTATTCTATGATACATGTTGATTTTTATATTTTGATACTGTCAATTTTTTATCGTTTACTAAATATGGCAATGATTTCCTTTAGTTATTTTACCAAGACAAATTGATAATTAAGTGCGAAACTATGAATGGAAAATAACAACAACAACAATGATACAATTTAAAGATCAAAAATACGAATTGCTTATAAATGAACACCCCGCAGAAGACCCTCATCTGAACTTAACACAAGTTTTTTCTCAAATCACCACCTCTCCAAATTCTTGCTTCTCTTACTCCATTTGGCCTGGAAACTTGGAATCTCAATTTAAAGTTTTCAAATAAATTAGAATACTCTTACAGTATCGGCAAATATCTTATTCTTGAATCATCAAAACAATCATTTAGTTATCTTCATTATTTAGATTGCAAGTGGTGCTCTATATCTTAACAATAATCAACTTAAATTCTTCAACATCCAATGCTAACTGTTGCCATGATTCCACAAAATTCTTAACAAAAAGCAAAGGACCTTCCCACATTGCTTTCACAAAATCATACTCAATTCCTGTGTTCTCAACTCCTTTGTGGAAAGGAACATCTACCGCAAATCCTTCAATTGCCTCACAAGAATTCTTCTATGTCTCTGTCTAGAACCAGTCAGAGAAGCAAAATTGAATGAAAACCAAGGAATGTCAAAGAGAAAAAAAATGATTCAACTTAAAAAATAACAAAGAAATGCATAGCTGGAAAGTCAAAATTGTTGAGATCATACAGAATAAAATAATGTTAAATTGAAAAGGATTTAATTATTTAATTGAGATTAAAGATGAGTTGAAAGGAAAAAGACCAATTGAAGAAGGAAGTTCTTTACCCTTTAAAGCAAAACTCTGGAGAAAAAGAAATGTCCTCTGAAGGAAAACTATTTGGCAAGAAGTTAAAAGTATCAATAAGAAAACATCATACGAGTAAGAAAGATCATTTTGAGCTATCCCAAACACTTTTAGAATTACCTTTTATTCAGGAAAGGGTTGATTCTATAATTAAATGTGCGGGTGGGTTGTTTGGGTGTGAAATCTCTCTAACTTAAGTTTCACATGTAAAAATTGCAAAAAAAATGAAAATTTCTGAATATAATCTACAGTTAATTCAAGGCTAGTCTGTCACCCTTGATTAATTAGAGGTATTATTATGGATGTTAAGTATTTTAATTTAAGTTGGGATATGGTTTTTTTATCTGAAATAGTCATTTAAATATCATTTAGATATTATTTGTGCTATAGGTGTAGGCACTTTTTTTGTTGTAGTAAAAATTTTCATACTGATGATATCTTGCAAACAAAATATTGCTTATTAGTGATGATCATCATATTATTAAATCATCCAATCAATTTATTACTTAATTGAAATTTCAAATTTAAAGAACTTTAAATTAAAATTAGCCAATCAACCAGGGTTCTGACTCAAACACCACACAATTCGGCTATACGATTTTCAAGCACAACATATATTATTTAAAAAATTTGTTACGCGAAAATCTTAAAGCTAATTACAGAGTAAATTGGAACGATATATACCCATTTAAAGCAAGAATAAATATACCAATTAGGGTAGGAAAGAGAGTGGCAAGTAAATTAGATGGATAAGATTGAATAAGCTTTTACTGGTGAATGGTTTTAGTTTGATTTATATCGTTTCAAGCCAAAGCTTGTTATATATTTGATCTACAGATTCCCAATAAATAAACAAATTTTTTTTTTTCATAAAAATAAAAGATTGTGGTGGTTATCCACGATAGTAAGAAAGTTGTATGTAATAAATAGATAATGAATAAAATAATTAATTAATAAATAGTCTTACAATAATTAGGATTGAATTTTTGCAGAAATCATGACAGTTTCAAGATTTTTTAATCTTTTAATTAGTGAAGTAGCATTATAAGGAAACAATTGTTTGAGTGATAATGAATGGATTGAATTTTTTAAATTTGAAAATGTTTTCAACGCCTTTAAAAAACTATAATTGTTATTATTGACTGTGTTGTAATTATTAACAAAAATGTGCATTTTATCATCTTCATTATCATATTCATTACCAACAACAACATCAACAACATCAACAACATCATCACCGTCATCATTATCACTGTCATCATCATCTTCTTCATTATATTCATTACCAACAACAACAACATCAACAATATCAACATCGTCACCATCATCATTATCACTGTCATCATCTTCTTCATCATCATCTTCATCATCTCCTCCAATATGATTATCATCAAATTTTTTACAATAATTTATAAATGAACAAATGTCTTGTTCAATAAATTTACAATAAGTTATAAAAAACTCCAAAAATTCTGTTTCATTTGAAATTAAGAAATCCAACAATATATCAAATGAAAATCCTATTGAATAAAGAAACTTTAGAAATATTTCATGTGGTGAAATTAAATTTGACAGGAATTGTGTTGTCTGATATTGGATTTGCTCTAATAAATATCTGCTAAGAAAAAAGAATTTTTTTTTAATAAAGAGAAATTTTAAAATTTAATAAATTATAAGATTATATTTACTTTTTTTTCTCCTGAATGTTGTTATTATTATTATTTAAATGTTGAATAAATTTCTTTGATTTTATAGATAATAATAATAAATCATACATAAAATTTATTAAGTCATTATCATTATTTGTATACCAATCAAAAATAAAATCTGATAAATTTAAATCTACAAAAATAAACAAATAAATAATTTAGAAAATTTTAATAATATTATCTCATTTGTCTATTTAACTAAATAATTGATTACCTTTATAGTTTAGTTTATAAAGATTTAGTAAATTATTATTATTATTAATAAAGTTTAGTATTATAATTTCTTCTGCCCCTTCTCCTCCTATTAATAATAAATCCATTAATGAAATGAAAATGATTAAATATATTTGTAACAATTGCTTAATCGATTCAATTGTCAATCTAAATCCTCTTCCATTGTCATTAATATTGATGAACTCTGTATAATTATTTTTGTTTTCTTCTTTGATTGAGTTTTCTAACCATTTAATAATAACTGTGTTAGCATTATTGTCGTTTATTTCCTCTCTATTATTATTGTTATCATTATTGTCATTGGAATTATTAAATGGATTTTTAAATATTTCTTCGGAATAAATTTGAATTATCTTGAAATATTTTAATGACTAAATTAAAAAATAATATGTAATTAATTAATATCATAAATAATTAAAATAAATTAAATAAATAATAATTAAATACTTACAATATTTAGATTTTTTGAGGTTTTAATTGTTAGATATAAAAAATTCAAAATATTATTAGTTATTATTGATTGATGATTATTTAATAATAATGACAATAATAAACAACTGTCATAGTAACTATCGTTGGAATTATCACTGTTGAAATTATCATTTATAAAAATTAAATCTAATTTATTAGAAATATTTTTAATTAATAAATCTAAATCACTATTATTATTGTTATTATTTAATGAATATAATAATTTTTTGATATTATTAACAATCAAAATTAAAAAATAATCCGCATTACTATTATTACTATCAGTTCTGTTATTATTACTACCACTATCAAGAATAATCTTATTAATGTAAAAATTGTCTTTGATTAATCTATTTTCTAATAATTTTAATAATCCATAACCTATATGATTATAATTACAATCATTATTGTTATTATTATTGCTTGTAGTTGTCGACAAAGAATCCAATGACTTTCTAAAATCTTTGATTATTTTATAAAATATTTCCAGTATTAATTCAACAACTAATAATGATGACGATGACGATGATAAATTGTTGCTATTAGATGAACGGTTATTACTATTACTATTATTATTGTCAATTGATATTTCATAAATTTCAAATAATTTGTTTATTAAATCATTTTGAATTGCTATTATTAAATCTTGATTATAATCATCTTTAATCTATTATAAAAATAAAACCATTATTAGTATGAATCCATTGTTTAATTTAGTTGACCAATTAATTTACCTTTTTATTTGATAAAATCGAGATCCAATTTAATAAGATTTTTTTGATTAAATAAATAACAAACTTACTACTACCGCTACTGTCATTATTATTGTTGTTGCTGTCACTAATGTTAATAAATAAATAAATATCTAATAATTTAGTTTGATATTTATAAAATATTTCGAATATTCTTTTCATCATTATTAATTTATCTTCCTCATTTTTGTCTTCCTCGTCATTATTTTCATCATTATCATTATCATTATAATAATAAATCTTCAATATTTTATCTACTTGACTCAATTTGTCTAATAATATTTTTTTATCGTTATTGTCATTTTTATTAATTACTAAAATATCAAGATTCTTAATAAAATTTTCAATTATCAAATTATTTTTAATATTATTCATTATAGTAAAGATTTTTGTCAATCAATTCTTTTCACAAATTGTTGGTAAATCGATATGTGTGGTAACACGGAATATTGAGAGGGAAAATTTTATCATAATTCCAATTTGTTCTTCGCGCCACCTGGCAACATTAATAAATAGGTAATAGAAAAGTATATTTATTGTTTATCTGCTTGAATGTTGCCGTCGCACAATTATAAAAAAGTAAATTTCGAATATGTATATGTTTGACCATTTGATTTGGCGATGGATGACATACAATAGAGTTTTCCGTTCTATTATACCTTTGATCTTTGATCTGCAATTTGTCTATCACTAAACACGAACACGACTGAATAATAAAAATATTATTTATTATTATTGTTTTGAGGAGTGACCCCTTTTTGCTTTTTCTCCGCGTAAAGGGCTTTAATTTTAGATGACAGTTAGTTAGTTATCTTCATAATAATAATAGACAAACGGTCGATATATTTCTTTATTAATCATTGTAAGGTACGAAAAGTAACGTAAAATGAAACTTATTATATTATTATTCAAAAACATTATATCTGCTCATTTTAAATCAACTGTCTATTATCTTTCAATAAACTATTATATTTTTTTTTTAAGTATTGAAGACGGGGAAGCTGCTCTTGAAACACCAAAAGAAGATGTTAAAAATTACAGTTATTCTTTATCTTCCTGGGTAACAAAGGTTAATCTGACTGACGACCCCGAAGATACGATGACGCGATTTAAAATTTTATTTCAGGGGGGGATGCCATGGCCCTGAATAAAATTATCAATTTATTGAGATTGACTTGTTGTCAATGACGGCTGTTAAAGCCTTAAAATTGAGTTTTGGCTGTTAAAGCCTTTTAAAATCGGTTGTTTTCAAAGAATGACGGCTGTTAAAGCCTTTTATTCGATCAAAGCCTACTAACATGTTCTAATCACTTCACCCGTGGAAGAGTTTATTAAGGGTAGTAATCATTTGATATTATTACCTGAAGAATTTCCACGGTTATGAGGATATGATTGCATGTTTGTGAGGGAAGTTTTTATTTAAATCTGACACCTATGATAATATCAGATTTATTATTTTGGAAGGGGAATGATTTTCGGATCTACATACAACTTGCAATTGGGAGGCGCGTATTCACATACTCACACACACAAAAAAAGAAGGAACCAACTAGACGACGAGGCAATGGAACCATCAGACTAAAACAACAATATCAACATTTTATTTCCCAAATGTTTTCAAAAATTACATTTTGCATGGTTCTAGTATCATTTCTGCTCGAACGATGCAATTATTATGAATACGCATTGCATAATCATCGTGAATATTCTAATAGACACGATACAATAGTGGAAACAAAGGTGCTCGCTCACATTCAAGGAAAGGATTAAATACAACAAAAAAGATAAGTAATCCAATAACAGTAGAGAATGCCTACATGCAGGGGGGACTCCAAACGTTTTAAATTTGATTCTTTGACTTGTTTTTAGGGGTATAAATATAGCACCACCAAATTCTTTATAAACGGGCTCACTTATCAAAGGTTGCGATGGATGAAAACATTTCTAGAAGTCACTCCTTTTAGCGGATGAAAACATTTCCAGGGATCTAACCTACAAACTAGCAAAGCGAGTGAGTTTTACCCCACAGGGACACGTTAGCAACACATGAATTCAAAAACACTAACCTGCAAATGAGCAATAGAGATTAAAAAGGGGTCGAAGCTCTAACATTAAGCGAGCATCTTATTTGTCATGTTAATTCACATATCCAATTGTCAACATTATCGAGGTGATAAAAGGTTATTAACTTTTAACTCTTCTAAAGTTTTCAAATTAAAGAACAGAGGAATTAAATTAATTGAATTTAACATTAGACGAGCATCTTATTCATTACGTTATTTCACATGTCCAACGGTTGATGTTGTCAAGATCATGGATGGCAATTAACTAAATTGGAGTTTTTAAAATTAAAAACTAAAAGAATTAAATTAATTGAAACACTCTTTTGATATAAAATATATTACTATTCAATAAATTATTTAATATGCATGTAATAATAATAATAATAAATTCACCAATCGCCTTGATGCTGTTGTGTGTTAAATCGAAATTTCAATTTTTTTCACGCACAATGCCAAATAAAAAATTCACCGTTATTTGAACTTTCTAAAAAGAAATTCTTCCATCTACCTGATGTCAAATGAATTTTTAAAAAGAACGATAACAAAAAATTCATCTACAGTAATATGTGTGTGCATGCGTGTATTCATACTTTCAATGTTGCTTCTCGTGCTTCGGAAAGATTTCTTTTTAAATGCTCTACACGAGAACATCATTGGTCGAGCTAAAACGTGTTCTTAGTAAAAGGTGTTTTCATGCAGAGTCGCTTCTATTAAAGAATGATATTATAATGTCACTCATTACATACTGTCACTATAATAAAGTTTTCAGTTTCATTATATAATTATAATGTTATTATTATTCAACTTGGTTGCAAAACATATATAAATTCAAGTAATATTAAAAAAGTTCTTTCTTGCCATAGATACTTACTGCTCCGCGATCTTTTTCTTCTATAGTTGTATCCGATTTATTGGTTAATGTTGATTTTCATTAACCATCAAAGAATTTTCTTTGGATAACTTAGTGTCCATATGTAGTACTGTAAAGAATTGATTAATATGCCAAAACAGCTATTTATCGTGGTTGGTTGCTCGGTATTGGCTTTGAAAGTATGTTTCATTTTCTTTAAAAAGGATACTCTTGTGGTTGTGTGTAAAACTCAAAGATTGAAATCAATGAAATGGAAAGAGAGAGTATGTGTATTAATAATGATTTAATTTGAATTTACCTTCAATCAAAATTTCTCAACCTTGAAATTAGAATAAACAAATAATCAATCGAGAAGAATACCATGAAAAGTAACAATCACGATGGAATTAAAAGAAAGTGTTATGGGCAAAATGGTTGGTTGGCCCCTTGACGAATTTAAAAAAAATTTCACTTTATTAAAATTATCGCAACAAATTAATTGTTAAAAGTCCAGAATTGTTTTTAAAATCTCAATAATTGAAAATCAATGCTTATCTTGATATTAGGAAGAAATTGATATTTGAGAATTCGGAAGCAATCAAGACATGGGAAGAAAAAGATATTTCAGTGGAACAATGGTGATGATGTACGTGAAAATCAATTTCGTGTGAATTTTATCGTTTTGGGGTGGGGTGATTTGGATACAAAATTCTGATTGGCTAATTTGAATTTCACGCGCGTGAATTTCATATAAAATGGCATTCGAGGAATTATCATACGACGACGATATTACATTCTATTACCCTTATGAAAGGAAGTGTATGTTCAATCATTATTATTATTATATACACTAAATTTGAAATTGCTTTGTGTTTGTGGCATAATGTTCATTTTGTCTGTTTTTGTTAAAGTATGCCCCATATTATGTCAAAGAATATAATGTTTGGAACATACTTCAAAACTTGAGGACAAACCCTTTAAACATCGATGTTTTATTATCCCAAAACGTGTTAATGTTATGCTTACATTCCATACAACGAATCCAATATATCAACCATCAGTAAATTTAATGTCGAAGTTGTAGGTAATTTTAAATAGTATGCATATTTATCTCCAGGTATTAAACTTTTTGTTACACTCTGTATGTGTGTATATTATTTACCAACTATGAATTAATCACTCAATTATCATCTCACATCTTCCCATTAAACTAATAAGTTTAATTATAATATTATTTGGAGTTCTACCCTATTCCTCCATCATATACTGCTCTAATTCTGAGAGATCTTGGCCTGCGCATTTCCACATTTCTTTTGACGATTACCCAGAGCTTTTTCAATTGGATTTAAGTCTGGACTCTTAGAAGGCCAGTCCATAAACTTGGGAAATTTTTCACTGAGGAATGTTTGACAAACCCTACTTGTATGCATTGGGTCATTCTCTTGCTGGAAACGCCAATCCAAACATTCTATTGATCCCTTGCTTGTGTTTTCGTATAAAAATTTACATTCATAGTTTCTCTGAAGCAAAAGAAAAGTTTTTCCTCGTATCACGTGCAAAAATTTCAGTTTGATCTTTATACTGGCCTTTCACCTTTGTACCATTGGTTATTGTGTTTCTGAATAACTAAAAGGTAGTCTTATCAGAAGATAGAGTTGTCATTGAAGTATTTAGTTGTCTAGTTGCCCAATTAATACGCGCTTCTTTGTGTCTTTAAAGGCAATCTATTTTTGTAGCCCAAACATGCCAAATGTCTTGAAACCGTCATATGTGACACTTCAGCAATATTATTTGATGATTTTCTTGCTAAAGTTCTTATCAATTGCTTTTGATTCATGCGTAGGAATTTTTTGGGACGACCACTTCCAATTTTTCACCTTTTTCATTTGATTATAATAGATAGTTGACATTTTGATGCCAGTTCTAGAATGTATTTCTTTTGCAGAAGTGGTTCTGCTATTCCACAATTGTAATATCAATATCGTTTTCTTTGAGTATCTTTATCAGAAGATGATATTATAACAATGATTTCACAACAAAAGCAAAAAAAACAAAATAGTTTAAAATGGTTTAGGGTATATCGTTTACATGTTCAAAACATGACGCGAATCGTTTTTATTTTAGAAAAGTTATTAATATTTGAAATATATGAATTTTTTTTGTATATAATAAATGTTATTATGATTCAGGAAGGAGTATTGAAAATCTTCAAGCGTTTCCAGACAATAATTCTTAATAGTATCATCAAATTATCTTGTTCATAATTCAAAGAATTTATATCGATGTATCAAACTATCTATAAAACTTGTTAAAATTATTATTTTGTTATGGAAAATTTCACATTTAAAATATAGTAAATCATATATTACCTGTTGTTTGGATTGACTATTTTTCCCTTTATGTATTTTCTTTTTAGTAAATTCTTCATTTTCTTTTTTAGCTTTCTACGAGAAATAAATTTTATTCATTGGTTCATTTATTGATTAGTTAACAAAAAAAAATAATCATACAATAATGATAATAATAATACAACACAACATTTATTTATTTACCATAAATGAAGATGAAAATGTTAAAAGTAATCCTAACAAATCTTCAATTTTTTTATCATCTGGATTTTCTCCATAATAATAAGTCACTATTTTTTTCGATTCTTCTTCTAGTTCGTTTGTCATATTTTTAATTTTTTCAATTATTGGTTCTGCACCTTGAATAAATTCCTAAAAAATGCAATGTAGTAATTAATATGATTAATATATAATATATTCATACACATACATACACATTCATATGTAACATATTTATGAAACTTACGCTCATAACTATTATAAAATTATCTTTAATTTCTGAATTAGTTGTAGAAGAAAGAAGAGACATTTGCTTTAAAATCTCTAATTCATTTTTGATCTGTGAAACACCCGAGAACAATGACGCCACAGATGATAAAATTGAAGTCGTGGAAATTCTAGCTGATGCCTCCAAATTTGGTAACTCTTCCATAAAATTTATAATGTCACTTTGACACATTTCTAAGGTGTATACTAAATAATGTAAAAGTGTAGCTATTCCTTTTCCATTACTACTGTCCATTGCCTTTGTGTCTTTCATCTATATTCAATCAATAATAAATAAAGTGAATGCATGAATAAATGAATATTTCTGTCTGTCAATAATGATGAGAATGTATATAAATAAATACCTTTAGAAGTGCGTCTAATTGAAATCCTGATGCATTACCTCGAAATGATGAAGTATTTAAATAATTGCCAATTACCAATACAGTCTAAATATATACAAACAAATATTATTAATATGATGTATATAATTTATTATTAAATTCTTATTTTTACTTTAGTTATTTGCCTTTAGTAATTTTTTGAATTTTCTTGATGATTTTATTTCAGCAAATGCTTCATGCAACACATTAATTTTCTATTTATAAAAAAATTCAATATCATTAATAAACATATATAATAAATATGCGTGTATGTAAATTAATAAATATAGAAAGTGGCTTACAGGTACAAGCTTTTGAACTTTATTTTCAAATTTATGCCTAAATATCATACAAGTTAATCGTTCAGCCAATCTTGAAATCATGGCAATATTCTTGAAATAGTTTTCTGCATTACCAAGTACCGACAAATCACCAGTATATTGAGTGATTAAAATTTGTTCTTGTAACGTTGGAGCATATTTTTTAATTGATTTCAAATTCTCAATTGACAATTTTCCATCATCAATTTTTAAAATAGCATCTCTTATTTCAGAATAAGACATTTTAACTTTTGATAACATAATAGCTATGTTATTGGCTCGACTAAAATCTAATAGTGTGATAACCGTATTCTTTTTTGTTTTTTGTTGTGATGTTGATGTTGATGATGTTGGATTTTGATTGGCAACAACTTTTGGGCCAAACAACTCATCCAATTCTCCAAAATTAATTGGGATATTACCACTAGGAATTTCTTGCCATACTGTTTTATTAATCTCATTTACCGAAAGTTTATTCCAAAATAATTGTTTTAGTGACCCTTTTGATTTTGAAGAAAACTTACTTGCAGATAATGATGGAGGAGGTGGTGGTGGCGGTGGTGATAAATTAGAATTATTTTGAGAAAGTGATTTTGTTGTCTGTTGTGGTGATGATGATGATAATGATGGCAATAATGGTAATGCTGTAGTATTAATAATAATATTGTTATCATTAATGGTAGCAGTGGAAGCAATAGAAGTAGTAGGTGACGATGGATTATTATTATTAGTTAATTTTCTTTTTGGTAGTGGTATTGGTGGAGATTGTTTATTTATTTTTGTGGTAGAATTTTGTAGTTTTGAATAAGAAAGACAAGGAGTCGAAGAAGAATTTATTGTGAGGATGGAATTGGTGTCAATCTTTTTTGCTGTTGATGGTAATAATGGTTTTGGTTTTGTTATACTAGATTTAATATCCTGATTATGTTTTTCTAATAATTTTGGAGATATTGGCAATTGAGTTGTTGGTAGCGGGGGCGGGGGACTGCGAGCTTTAAATTGCTGATTAATTATTATTGAAGCAATAGATGTAGCACCAGATGAAGTAGTGGTGGTGGTAGACGAGATATCATCATTATTATTTTTAATATTATTATTTGGAGAAGATCGAAAAAGATTTTTAAAATTTTGAAAAAATGATATTTGTGATGCTTGTGGAGATTTTGAAGAAAGGTCAAGTATATCAGATGTTGGTTGTGATATTTGAAGAGACAACATTGATTTTTTTTCATCCAGATTATTATTATCATCATCTGAATTAAGTTTTTGTATATATTTAAATTTATCGATTATCTTTGATTGTTGCTTAACCTAAAAACAAAATAATAATAATGAAAATAATGAAATATCATTTATTAATTATTTAACACTTATTTATTATTAATTGGTTACCTTTAAACTCAAATTGTTTATTGATTTTTTTAGTGAATCAATTTCTTGGTCAGTTATTATTCCACTGACTAATGAATATTTTTTGCCTATTATGTGCTGAATAGATGAATTATAATTATTCATAACACTTTGCCACTCTATACATCAATATCGAGTATCAGTATAATGTGTTAAAAAAAAATAATTAGTTGGAAATTAAAAAATTAAACATACGTTCTTTAATACTATTTGTAGTTTTGATTTTTTCAATAAATTGTTCAATAATTGCCAATACTTCAATTCTGTTTTGTCTACAAAAATTAAACAAATATTTTAGCTATTTAAATATTAATATTAATAATTGATTAATATAAATATAATTAATCATATTTACTTGTTTGAAGGTCTACAAATAATTTTCAAAAAGTTTTCAAGAGATCCAATAATATGAGAGTGCAAATTCTCGTCATTTTCAATTTGTCGTAATAATCCATAGATAATATATGATGAATTGCTATTAGTTAATCGATAATATTATTGTAAATTTTGTTAATATATTAGTTAATTTATATGTAGTTTTCCAGAAAATTGAAGTATACTTTGCGTCTCTAATTATTTCATGGGCTATATTGTTCAATTCAGCAAAATCTTTCTTATGCTCTTCTTTATAGACGTTGATTTGATTTATCAGAGAATCAGGAGGGTCAGATTTTTTAATAATTCTAAAATAATTGTAGATTTCTTTTCTTACAAATCCTTCCTGTAACAAAATACGTTCTTCAATTTGTTCTGATTTATTAACAATGACATTTGTTAAATTCAACCTAGTAACCCTATATTCAATTGATGTGCCATCTTCCTCCTTTCCATCAACATCATTTTTTGTTTTAAAAGTGCCCATAAAATATTGAAAAAGATATTTTTCCTGATTGATCACACGTGAATCAGAAAATGCATCAACTACCAGTATATGCCCATTCAACGACCATACACACAACACTGAAAGAATCTCTGCAATTTGAGTACATAATTTATTGTTTGGAGTAAGCAATAAACAAAAAACAGTTCTCAAGATCAATGAAGGTGATTTTAAAACTTCACATCTGCCAACCTAAATTAATAAATTAATTAAAATTTATTTGTTAGTAAGAAGAAATCAATAAATTTTAAGTTTTTTTTTTCATTAATCTTTGCCTTGGAATTCGTAATACAACAAAAACATTGTGATTGAATTTGATAATATTGATCTGAATACTTTGACACAACACTAAAAAAGAAGAAGAGCAAATGATATATAATAAACCTATAATAGTATTAAAATATAAATTAAACTGGACTGATTAATCAATTCTTTACTTCTTTTTATCAAGAACAGCATATTTTTCAAGTAAAGATTCTAGAATCTTTAATCCATTCTTGTTAATGAATTCTTTAATCCAAGAAAAATTAGCAGATGATAATACTGTTCGTAAAGATAATAGATATTCCATTAAAGGCTTTGATGAAATATTTCTAATTATAAATTTTTTTCAGAGAAAAAAAAATTTTTTAAAAAAAAATTAGGTAAATTATATAATTTATATATATATATATATGATATAGTATAAATAGTACTTTTGTGATAGTTTTTCAATACAAAATTCAGGTAAATCTTGAGACTTTGATGAATTGTTGCCATTATTATTATTGATTGGTAATTGGCTTCTTTCTTCCAATGAACCATTTGTTGTAATATTTTTATTGTTATCATTATCATTATTGTTGTTGTTGAAACAAAGCCAATAAATCAATGAAAAAGCATTAATAATAATATTAATATCATCATTACCACCACCACCATCATCACTTGATATGCTGACAATAGGTGCAACTTCTGAATTATATATTTGAATTAGTTCCGAACTATTGTGAGATTCAGTGTCAGGAGATGTGTTCAACATTGTTCTTAATTGTGGTGATTGCTTTAAACGCTCTTGAGAAGAATGCAGTTGTAATGGAAGATGTGATGGCGAAGTTGCTAATTTAGTTGTTGAAGAAGCTTTTGATGATGAATATTTGATATTTTGAAGTTTTTGATTGATTGATCGTGATTGACAGTTTTGATTTATTATGATTCTTTTATGATTCATCGAAATTTGTGATAATTTTTCTCTGGTAGAATCTTGTATATTTAATTTGTCCTTTAATTAATTAATTTATTACTTTTTCCAAATTTTAATTAATTTTTTATTAATTTATTAATCTAATCCAAATATCTCTGATAATTGTTCGTCATAATACCTACATCATTGAAATTTGATCTAAAACTATTGTGATCAACAATAGCTATTATACTATTATTATTACTTTCATGATTACTATTTCCACTAATACCACTTATGTAATTACTTGGACCAGGTGGATAAGCAACATTATTATCGTTACCATCATCATCAGCTGCCTCTAGTAATAATTCATTTAAAACTGAATTGAATTTGAAACTGTATTTGTATTTTTGGAATTTTTATTTTCATCAGAGAATTATTTTCCAAACATTATATATTAATTAGAAGAAATCGGGCAAAACTAAGTTTATAAGTTTTTATCATAAGAATGGTGGGGTGGTTACTGCGATCTCTGCTAGTTAATTATTAAAAGAATGGTTCACATCTAATTATTAATACGACTGTTATTCTTAGGAGTGAAAACAATAAAAGAATTAAAATCGAAGATTTAAATAAAGGTAAGATGTTTTTATGTATATTTAATAAAGAAAAGTGTAAAAAATGGGAAAAGGGCCTAAAATACACATGAAAAAACTTTTCTTTATCAAACGATGTGTAAAAGAAGAGAATGAAATGATCAGCGACCTAGATTTTGACGAGCCCATCAAAGATAAATCTGATCATGAAGTTATTGAGAAATTCTCCCGCGGTGGAACAATATTTGATGACTAGAGATTTTTTTGCCGACAATGAGAAACCTGGAGATCTAATCGACGAATAGAAACTTTAAACAAGAAATCATCAGCACGAAGAATCGTATTGAATATTTTAAAAAAAACCGTGCGAAAGAAAAGAACATCACTGGATCACTAATCGAAGAAAATTACGATGTAAGGTTTGTTTGGGAAAAAGTTGACCGTTTGGTAGCATGTAAAAATGTACTCAAAAAAGTTGCTAAGTGTATGATTTGCCGTGCAGAAATATAGAATCACGTTTAGACTTTAGATTATTTCGCAAAAAAAAATTCTCTGTAACTTAATGAAATTATTACTTATTTTTAACTGCCAACAAATTTCCTTTTGGCCTGGGGTCCTTCTTTGGTGTATAAATGTTCACTTTTCCTGGTTTTGAATTTTGCAACTCTTTAGTTGCAGAGCCATCTTTACTTTTGTCAATCCCAAGAAAGAACAAATATCATGATCACATTACATTGGCAGTACAATTGTGATATTGATCCCTGGTAATATCAATATTCACTTTGTCTGGTTTCCCCATATATCATCATTATTATTATTATATTAAAATTTGTTTTTTTGTTATTTTCATACTTCTGTTTTATTGAATTCAAGAAATCTTCTACATAAAGTTTCTTTTCATAAAAATTATACATAATTGTGGTCAAATAATTATTAGTAAAATAAATTATATAAATTACTAAAATTGTTTTCATTATTCATACTTTTATTCAAGAATCTTCTACGTAATGTTCCCTTTTATTTTTCCGTTGTATAGTCTGTATTTTAGCATTAACATTCGCATTAGTATTAGTATGTATTCAGTACCAGTATTAGTACTAGTACCTATTCCGTACATAATTTTTATAGGATGTGACATTGCATTAAAATCGCGTTCAACGAATTTTACATGTGAAGCAAAAAAATCAAAAATTCATTGTAACGCGAATTTAATTATAATCCGTTGAAACGAGATTCGCAGAACAAAAAATTTTTATGTATTAGATAGTATATATTAAATCAATAAACGCATGATTCATTGGGTTAATTTATTTATATATTAGATAGTATATGTTGATTCGAATTTCGGAGCCATTACTACTTCAAGTTGAAAGAGGGAAAAGAATCTTGAAGAGAAGGAAATTATCAAACTGCTTGTTAATTGTAAGATGATAACCTTTTTTTTTTTGTTAGCAATAGCTTTATATAGAAAAATTCAAAAAAGTTTATCTAAGCAATTTATACATAATGACATAATTTCTTATTTATATATTTAATTAATTGGTATTTTTTAATTTTATAATTTGTTTCTTTCCACTAAATGCTGCACCAGCTTTGTCATAAACAGCAAAGAATTTCTTTTTCAAAGTTTCATCATTATCATTTTCATCACCCCAAACTGTCACTTCATTCCTCATATCAGTGAATTTGCCATCTTTCATCAATGAAACAATTTCTTCAAGCATCTTGAGGCGCTCCTCTTTTGGATGCAATTCATTCCATTTTGCCATCCAAAATCCATGAAATTTGATGTTTTTAAAGATTAATAAAGATGCAGGAATTGTGATTGGTTGACGAGACATTGCTCCGTATGTTACAACATGCCCTGATTCACTATCATTAAATGAGTGAATGAGTTGGTAATTTATAATTTATAATTAATTAATTAATTAATTAATAATAATATATATACACCTTAAATGTTTTATCATATCAGTTGTTGCTTTTCCTCCAACACAATTCAAACCTAGTCTAATACCATTTGAAGTTTTATGTTCTGATAATAAATCTTTAATAGTATTCTTGAATTTAAAATGAGATAATTCTTCATCAGTTGCTGTATAAGTAGCACCAAGTGAACCAAGATGTGATTTTAATTCATCTATATCTGGTCTTTATATGTATATCATACAGATGCATATCCACAAAAAAATATCAAGAAAGTGAGTAAAGAGTACCCTAAATCACACAACAACAATAATATTGGTCAATTAATACAATTAATTGATAATTAGAATAATAATAAAACCTGTTTCTAACAATATTTATAGTTTTTATTCCCCGTGCATTTGCAATTTGTATTATTGATTGACCAACACCACTATTTGCACCATTTTGAATCACAAAATCATTCTCTTTTAAATCAACAACAAAATCTTTTAACATTCGATAAGCTGAACATGGATTAACTGTTAATGTTGCTGCTTGAATCAAACCAATTCCGTCATTAGGAATACGAGTGACTTCGTTTCCATTTGCAATAGCATGTGTGCACCATGTACCTGGCAAAATATCAATATGATGAATTATTATTATTATTATTTTTTCATTAATAGATAAATAAAAAATTAAATTTTACCAAATCCTGGTTTCCCCATTACAACCCAATCACCAACTTTAAAATCATTATTTAATTGATCACCAACAGCAATCACTTCGGCGACGCCTTCATTTCCTGCTATTGCAAATTCATTCTCGTTTTCATTATTATTATCAATGACTGCTAATTTCCTGAATGTAGGTTTTGCAGGGTAAACACCTTCAATTTGATTGATATCTGATGGATTTATGGGAAATGCCAAAAATTTCAAGTATATGGTTGTTTGTGTTAAAGGTGGTAAGCGATAGCTATGAACACTAAATGAATGAATGATTATTTAATTATTTATCAAACAATCAGTAAAGTTCAATTAATAAAGTTAATTAATTTAAGTTACCAAAGTACATCTTTTGGATTACCATATTTATTAAAAGTAATTGCTCTTGCTATTGGTTGTGATGACAAATAGCATCTTTTTAAAACAAGATATTGTTGAAATGGATTTTTCTTTAAAAAGCTTTTTTTGATATTATAAAGACTCATTTTTCAATTTTTAACATGTGATTAAAAAAGCATATTGTGTAACTTTAATCCTTAATATTAATATCAAAATACAACTATTAAACTATCAAAAATTTTGAAGCTTCTCACAGGAGAGGAGAATCCATAAATTAACTCAAAAAAAGATATTCTTGCCAAAATAGTTTAAAATTTTTTGATGGAGAAAGAAAGTGTTCTTTAGAAATTGGAATGGCTAAACAATATTTACTATTATTTTTATTTTATTTTTAAAATATTGTAAAGCCTCTGACGTTCAAAGTAACTTCTGCATTTTAGCCAAAGATGGCAACTTCCAGGGTCATTTTCTTCCGTTTTTTTTTCTTCAACAGGAATTTAGTTTTGTTTTTCTACTTTCCTTACTTGATATGACCATAACATGGGTTATATATTACATATAATCTAAGGAATAATTCCATATTTTTCGAGATTGGAAAGAACATTAACAACTATTTGACTATATATTTGTAAAAAAACTACATTGCGATGCAATCAAAAATGTCTTTCATCATTCGCAAAAATTTCTTTTTGTCTTGACTAGTTTTTTCAATTCATTCATTCCATGTATTTCAAGCCACTTTACTAACTAAATATCCATAACGCATTTATTTTTCTTGATCGGATAGATTCTTTCTTCGATTGAAAGATAAATCAGGATTCTTACTCATACAAAAGGCAGACCATTAAAACAGATGATTAATAAATTTAAATAAACAAAACTTATAAAAAACAACCGCCTTTTTTGAGTACTCGTTTTCTCAGAATTATTATGTCGAAGGAATCCTTTTTTTTCCTGGTCTATAAAATTATGAATTTGATTAATGATGCATAAAATACAAAACAAAGCAATTTACTGAAAAGGCCTCAAATAGCACATACGTTGCTTATCCAAAAGGTCTATCTTTAAGAACTTTTGCAGTTTTAAGGGCATTAGCAATTCTTCGATTTTCCAAGTGCTGACATGTGAAGCCATCGTTATATTGCCTTGAAATTAGATTACATCCACCCTCCTTTCCTGTTTCAACAATTGTGTCATGATAAACCGAGAAACATACGGCGAAGCAAAAATGGAATTGTTTTGAATCCTCTGAGACAGGAGGGTGCGGGTAATTTCCAAAGAGCAATCAATTCATTCATTCACTGATTTTTGTCGTGATCGTCGGAAATTTCGTTGATACACAAGATTTATAGGTTTACAAGAAATTCGTCCAAAACTTGTAGGTTTTCTAAATAATGATCCCTCGGCTAATCTTGTGAGATTTATTTATTTAAATAGATCATCTTAATGCAAAAAAATAATTATGTTAATGAAAATTTAATCTGATAAAACAATTCTTTGTTTTTAGGGTAAAAATCAAGAAAATTCTAATAACGAGTGTCACCATGTTTTAGAGACTTTGCTCAGATTCATTTTAATAATAACAAGTTTATCATCTATTTTATTTGTTGATAAACATATAATGGAATTAAACTGGTTCAACTTAAAAGTAATTATGTCTCATGACCCCATTGATCAACAAAGCAAAGAGACATGTGTTATATTTGAATAAAGATAATGTGGTAGAGAAAAATCAGAAGGAAACATCATTGAAGCAAATGAAAATGACATCATGCATGGATAATGATTTATTAACTTGCATTTGGAGATTGTCAGGTCTATATTTTTTTTATTTGATAAAATAACTGCATTATTGTTTATATAATTTTGGGAATATATTAATTACATTTACCTTCAAAGATGTAAAGGGAATATGCCACAAATACGTATATAATATGTATAATGGATAACATTCGATATTTGAATAAACTAAAAATGGATTATCTCATGTACACCATTAGCTATAGTTGAGGTATAAATAAATGTGGGAAAAAATCTCTAAAATCAGTGAATTATCTATCACATTGCATTTAATTATTCAGAATCATTTATTTATTACTTCAATTACATGATTACTAATTTACTTATTTCTTTAAATATTTAAACCTTTATTTTAATATCATATTATAACTTTATTTTTTTGGTGAATATTTGGAAATTAATTTAGATGTTGGAATATATTGGAATGTATAGTTCAATCCTACCTTATGGAAATAGGTTACATAGACGTGATATTACAGTGATTAATCAATCGTAGTGAGATCGTCGGGTATCCACTTGCTACTTTATTAGCAAATGATAGTGCAAAGGTATATTTATATTGATATAAATAATATTCTCGAATTCCATCATGACACAGGACTAAAATTAAAAAAACATGATTTTTATATCTCTTTCACTCTCTCATAAAAATTATATATTTATATATGAAAAATTTATTTTTATTTGTTAAAATAGGGTTGTGGAACAAATCTTAAATTAAAAGACGTGGCTCCTATTTCAGATATAGTTGTGACAGAAGTTCCAACATCAATCTATGAATTACCTACATGTTTATTACGTGATGGTGTTGTTGTTATAAATTTTTCTACTTATAAAAATTTTGAAGGTGGTGTTAGAGAAAAGGCTAGTGTATTTTTTCCTGCTATTGGTAAAGTTACTATTGTGATACTTGAAAGAAATTTACTTGGATTGTATGATTATTGAATCAACTAATTAATTTACTTATTTATTTGTTTACAAAGATTGTATTTATTGGTCATTATTATAATAATTTAAAAACACATTTAAATATGAATACCAAAAAATTATACAAAAAGATAAGATTATTAAAAAAATTTCTAAATTAATTTACAATATTTAACATATTCACAAATATATGAAGATAAAAATAATAAGATTCGTTTTTGTACAATTGTCTTTAAATTAAAAATGTATAAATTCGCCCCTAAAAATAAAAACAATGTTAATATATATATATATATATATATATATAATAATATTTTATTAATTTTAAAAAAATCTCACCAAGCAGTTGGATAATTTGGAACTTCTCTTGGCACTTGAACAGGTGATGGAGCATTTAATGCTGGATCATCTTTATTTACAACTTGAAAAACTTCAAATTCTTCAACTGAAAAACTTTGCGATTCACAAATTTCTTTATCATAATCGTAACATTGACATGTGCATTTTGCTGGCAAGTTAAAACTATCATTCATTCTCAAATCTGTTTGTCCAAAACACGGGCCAAGTCTCTGAGAAGAACAAACAGCAAATTGTATATTATCCTGCAAGACTCTACTTAATTTTGCATTTGCCATATTTTGTCCATTTCCCAATGAAAATATAAAACTGTCGATTGTGCTCTGATATGGACTTGAATCATATGATGATAAACGTCCAAAACTTCCAAATGTTGAACTATGTCTTGGTCGATTAGGTACTGGCCAGGCTGAACTAGCAACCATCCAGCTATTTTCTCTTTCGGATGAATTATATCCCAGCCAACTTAATGGATTATACCCACCAAGAATCTCACCTGTTTCCTTAACTTTTAAAACAACAAGCGTTGGTCCTTGATTGTCACACAAGTTATGAAATGTTGTAGCTGAAAAACCATCCTTACTGCCACGCAACAGCAAATTAAAATTTATGCTTTGTTTTGTCACACCAACATAATTTTCTTTATGTTCTATCCATTTTGAAACCAGAGCTATATGTCTAAATTTAATAATGTTTGAATCAATTCCTATAATTCGTGGTGGCAATATTACTGAGCCCAGCTGATTAACTTGTCCTTTTTTCATATAATATTGTAAAATATCTTCTCTTAGCTCAACAGGCAAAATCTTTTCAAAAGGTCTCACCTTATCATAATAATCAGCCGAGTCAATATTGAAATAGCGAATTAATGGTATACAATGTTGAAGAGTAACTTTCAATAACTCAAAATCTTCCAAAGTCCATTTTGATACATTTTTATTATTTAATGATAAATTTTGTGCTATACCCCATTCAACCAAGTGTTCCCAGATTTCTATTTCCTCCATCAATAAATCATCTCGTTTTAAAAGTGGAATCAGGATAGATTCATCCAGCGCACAGAAATTATCTGAATTAAATAACCAACAAGGATCCTGACAAATCATTCCCAAACAGAAACCTTGAAGATTCTTACATGGTTCTAAAGATGCTACTGTTGACAAAACCTCAATAAGATTTTGTTGTAACCAATCTGATTTTTGTTTAATAAGATAATCTTGCGCATATGCAATTAGTTCTTGTAGATTCAATTCATCAGAAGCTGTTAACAAATTAAGAATAATATCTCCTTCTTGTTTAGATAAATTAGCCTTACCACCATAAATATATCTGGATTTATAAATCATTAGTTATTGTTATTTTGTAGACTAAAGTCAAAATAATAACAACAATACTGACTTGAGAATTACTTCAAATACTTGATGTGGTATATTAGGTTTTTGAAATATAATTGAACCATCCTCTTTTCTAACCCAGTCTCTTGACAAAGCTCTGCGAAAATAAGGAGACCTTGCACGTAAAATGACTGTGTGAGCATGAAACTTTTTAACGTTTGGTTCTTTACCAGCATAAATTATAATATCATAATCATCGGATTCATCTAAAATATGGCTTAAGTTAAAAGATAAGCCTTGATAAAATTCCATATTTTTATAATAATAATTATTAATTCAAAAATAATAATAATGAATTTTCGTCGTTATAAATGTTGTATGACAAATTAGTATTAGTATTGGTATTAGTATTAGTTTCAATGTTTGTGTTCGAAATCTGCGGAATCCGTATTTAAAAAAATTTATTATTATTGCACAAATTAATTGAAATTGAAACCTATACCTAAGCACAAATCCTAGGTAGGTAGAGTACCTTGGATGTGAGTTCCAACGTCGCGAGCGAATCCTGTCGTGTTCCTGTAAATATACTATAAAAGTACATCATGGGCTCCGTTTACATTTCTATCGATGACGGAATTGCAAGATGTACATATAAAGGATCCAGATTTTGTTTAAAACATCCTCACGTTTTATTAGCATATTCCTCAGTGTAGTAGACGACTATCGATACTCGCGGGATTTATGGGCCAAATGACTTCTCGATCAGTAATGTGACCAGGTCAACATTTGTTAAATTGAATTTTTCTAAAACTTCTTTGGCCATGTCTTTGTGTTTTAAGACAAAATGGTGATTTTCACATAACCATTTTGCCGATTTTTGATGACAAGATTATGAATTGTCTTGTGGATTCAGAGCATACATAAACGGAACTTATACCATTGATAGAATCCCTACTTGTATTCCTTTCCCATTCTATAAATTTATTGCTTGGGCTATATCTGATCATCACTCCTAGATTAAGAGAAATAATGCCGGCATCTCTATCCTCTTCGACTATCAAAAATTTAGTACTCTTCCTTAATTTCAAGTGCACAAACAGAATTCGCCAAGGTGAGATGACAATCATATATTAATCAAGATATTTCTTAATATCTTTAAGGAATGAACAGTCACTTCTTATTCTTTCATAATCTGTTAATCTAATGACAATTGACTGTAATTTGTCTTTTTTTAAATCTAAACTTTAAAATTCCTTTTTTTTGCAGCAACGTTTGAATTATAATTATTCAATATATCAGTCAATCACTGCTGCCTCCTTAACACTATAAGGAGTATCAAGAAACAATTTGAGATCAAAGCCCTCAAATTTTCAGATTTATTGACATAATTATCACATAAATATTGACTTTTTATTTTTTACATCAATATTAACTACTGCCAGACATATAATAAATCCAATTATTTTTCTTTGAATTAGGTAAAGTCTGATTTTAAGAGCTTTCCTGGGTGAAGGGGGTTTTTAGAGGAAGGATAAAGAAGTTACATCTTTAACCTCTTTCTATATGCTATCAGGTAGAAAGATAATATGATTTAATCATGTTAGTTTAGTCAAATCAGCTGTAATCCATGACTCAAGAGCAAAGAGGCATCCAATTGACTTGGGTACAGTGAATTACTGGTAGTTTTTTAAGGAGTTCTTGAGTGAACTCATCCCAGAATGTCTTAAACCTTACATTTGAAGAAAAAATTGGTTGTGATGATGAGTCATGGCCAACTGAGGAAAATTTTTAAATTTTAATAAAAAACATAAGAAACTTAATCAAAGAATTTCTTTTTTGTAATAAAAACAAAAGAAGATGGAACAGGAACAATTTCTTCCTTACATTAAAATTAGTAATTAGTAAAGCCAACTAAATCAAAACTTTCTAAACTGAATTTTTGGGAAGCTAGAGATTAAAATTTCATCTATAAAATTTTTTAATTCCAAAATTTCATGATTTATTAACTTTATCATCTTTATCTTTATCTTTATCATCTTTATCTTTTTGATAATCTTCATCATCGTCATATTCATCATCGTCATATTCATCATCATCATCATCATCATCTTTAATTTCTAAAAATTTTTTTTCAAATAACTAATTAATTCACAAAAAGAAAAGAGAAACATCATAAAAATATCAATTATATTGATTACCATCATGATATACATCAGGATGTTGTTTGAAACAATTGTTCATCTCTTTGAATGCATCAAGACAATCAACACCTTTTGGCTCTTCTTTTGAATAAACAAAACAAGAAAATGCCGCTTTGAATTGTTCGCCACAAGGTCCATTTGCCATTCCTCCTAGACAAGGACAGTCCCAATTAATTTCTCCTGTTTCCTCATTATATGCATCTTCTTTTATTTCCTCGTCATCTTCTTCTACTTTGAATTCTTTTGCAGTTGTTGCTGATGATAATATTGGTGTAGATGATGGTGTAGGTGATGATTTTGTATTATTGTTATCATCAAACATAACATTGTTTTGTCCTTGCGTTGATGATTTTGATGAATTTCTTTCCATTTTATATTAAAATTTATTTTTTTTTTTTTTTAATCAAAAAGTGATGATTTTCTTAAAATGGTAACGTCTTATTATTTGACTTTTATTATTGCTATAAAATTACCATTATTGTTGCTGCCCAATTATTATTGCTGCTAAAAAAGCTTAAATACATCGATAACATGTAAAATGTATGTTTCTATGTTTATTATTATTAATATTAGCGATTTTATTTTTTAAAACCTGACAATTTATCGATCGATATATGACGGGAACATCGGAAGGTAAAGGTTGATCAAAGGAGTCAACCTCCACATTCTGTATCACATTCAAAGAAGTCAACATTCTTATTCTTATTCTAGTCGTAGAGAAAATAGATCACCAGCAGAGCATCAACAATAACAAGAGGTTGTAACTCTTCTGCCACTACCGCCATCTTCTTCACGTCATCATAGTTATACTTCTTCACATAGACAACGACATTCCTCTTTGTCGCCTGTACTTTCTACAAAAATTATGGTTAATAAATTAACAAAAAATGTCAAAGAATCATATTATCCTTTCAAATAGAGAAAGAAAATATTTATTTTCATTAAATGAATATTGGAATTTCGTTGAGCATAGAAACCTAAGTCCTCAACTATTCCACTTTATACTTTTTGTGGGATATGTTCCCTTGTATTGATTTTTGTAAATCCAGTGAAAAAAAAAGCACGTTACAAGGAATATTTGGTGCATTTGGTAGGATTAATCAAATAGAAGCATTTATTGATGAAAAATGTATGTGATGGTATTTTATTTAAAGTTTATATGAATGCAATATTAATTAATTGTAATTTTAAAAGGGCAAACAAATAGAGGTCCAGTTTTGAAACTAGGAATGATACAGAAAGAACTATAGGTTATATAGATCGGTAATCAATACATTAATCATTAATTCTTAATTGTTAATAAAATAATGTAATTAACTAACACAATATACTTGATGGAAATATGTTATCTTGTAGATTTGTTCCATACCATCAACCATCACCACCTCCAATTAGATGTAGACATTGTATTAATTTTTAAAATATATATAAAATATAATTTATATATTAATCGCTATTTCTATCATCGCCTTCTTCTTCATTCATTCTATGGTAAAAAGCAATTATGAGATACACAAAAAGGTATTCTAGATATAGATCATCAGTTTGTTGTTTATAAGGTCTTATTATTATAGTTCTTACATTTCATATTCAAGTCAATCTGGTTCTTCTATAAGTCATAGTAGAAGCTATTCACTGAAAGTCATTCTTATATCCGTTCTCCTCAAAGTGCAAATCATAATCATCATTAAAAAAATTAAACATTAGCAATATATATATATTAATAATCATTGATTTTTATTTTTTCTATCTTAAGAAATTTTTCTCTCTAATACTAAAATAATAAATAAGCTTCCGTTTTTATATGATACATATTACAATAAAAATTATTATTTTTTGATAGGCTTGTAAAGCAGTTAAAAATACACATAATTCATAATTTTGGAAGTTGTATGACCATTTGGTGTAAGAATCCGCCCATATGCTTAATATTAAGAAAATGATTATTTCGCTTCCTCTTCTTCACTTCCTGATTTGGTACCTATTTCGTTCTTGTGCTTAGATCATTAATCACTATTCTCATTGTCCTTTTTTTGCGTATCTTCAATTTCATGTTCAAATTCTGATTCACTAAAATCACTGTTACTATCTGAATCTGTAACATAATCTTTGCCAAGTTCTTTTGTCTGATAGGTTGGTGTTATTGTTTGGGAATTATTTATACATTTCTATAAAAAACCCTAATTAAAGAAATCATTATAATAAAGAAAGTGAGGTGGGTAGGGAAATCACGTGGTAAATTAATAAAATTTGACACTCTCCTACCATCCGACCACCTGATGATCATTTTAATAATCGGAAATGTCACGCCTTATGCAATTCAAAATTTTTATTAATCAAACCGGGACTGTGCATTAAGTAAACATGTTTTTAAAAGTTAATTTGAATATAAACTTAAAGTCTCGTCGAGTTTGCATTATTAATGAATTTAGGATGAAAATTTTAAATTAGACAAAAAATTTCGTGATTTTTATGAAAACTTTGAGCTTAGTAAAAAGGTTCAAAACTCTGTTGAATCATGGATTGTGTCATTAAGTAAGTTCACTTAAAATATTTTGAATTATATATGGTTAAAAATTGATCAAGTATTGACAATAAAACGTAAACCTTAAAATTTGCATTTTGTCGACTTTATTAAGTGTTTTATATAATAAAATTACGGGGTGGTCGGATACTTTTTTAAACCCCTTCCACGAACTAATTTATGCCAACACCATATTGTAGATATATGTAATCTGTTACGTTGAGCACGTTTTATTAATGAAGTTACATTACAACGAAGAAATTTGACCTATATTACATGTAAAGATTACAATTGAAAATTTGGTTTTTTGAACTATTTGCTAAATGTTTCCGTTAATAACATATCAAACCTTTCGAAGCTTTTGTAATTTGGAGATTTTGATATCAAGTACAAATCTACTTAGTAAAGGAAGAAAGGTTTTATTTAAGAATACGTTGCTTTTTTAGTAAGGACTCTTTTCATTTGACGTTACACGACTCAGGTGGTCGGATATTTATGGTAGGTGAGTGTACATGTTAATATTAATTATTTATCCTATTGGTTTTTTTTTTGGTAGGACAGACGCGAATTGGTTTTTTTTTTTTTTTTTTTTTTGGGAAAAAACAATTTATTTTTTGACAGAGTCCAAGGTGACAAAACGTGAGTGTTGTTATTTGGTTTGGTTTGGGTCTCCTAAAGAAGACGTGTTAATAACTAACCAGAGGTACTTTTTTTTTATTTTATATAAATATTTTAATATTTTAATTGGAATTCAAAACGCGGAACAGATCATTGCTGGGTAATTACAAGATTTTTATTGATAATATTTTGCTTTTCGTAATCATTAATATTATTAATACTATTATATTATTATAATTACAAGATGTCAAGGCAGCACACTGTTGAAAAAGAAACAATTTGATATGCAACATTTGATTATCGAAAAATAGCAGGCGTTGAAGCACGCACGCTACCTTTGGGTTATATATTACATATAATCTAAGGAATAATTCCATATTTTTCGAGATTGGAAAGAACATTAACAACTATTTGACTATATATTTGTAAAAAAACTACATTGCGATGCAATCAAAAATGTCTTTCATCATTCGCAAAAATTTCTTTTTGTCTTGACTAGTTTTTTCAATTCATTCATTCCATGTATTTCAAGGCAATATAACGATGGCTTCACATGTCAGCACTTGGAAAATCGAAGAATTGCTAATGCCCTTAAAACTGC
>CAUDNR010004451.1:29261-47341 GCA_958430865.1 Entrophospora sp. SA101 | reverse complement strand
TAAAAGTACACCATAAAAAATAAATAAATAAATATAGTAGAATACAAATAAATTTTTATAAGTTATTTTCTTTTTTTTCAATCCATGAATTAATAGCATCAATTGTATTATTACATTTTGGTACATCTATACCAATATACATTTTTGATACCATTGATTGATTGAGGCCAATTTTGACTTCAGATTCCATACAAATTTCTTGAGCAATTTGTTTTTGACTTATTGCTACAATTCTTCTATGACAATCCATTACAGATTTGAATCTTTCAAGAAGAACCTTTTCTGCTTTTGTGAGTTGTTTCTTTTTTCTTTTTCTCACTGTTCACTTGGATCACCATTTGTAGATACTTCATTTCTTCTTCTATCATTAAAAATAGCAGTAAAATAAATAAGTAAATAAAACAATTTTGATGATAGTGTATCGTTGATTTGAAAATGAAATTACAAATATATATGTTGTGCGTGAAAATAAAATTTAATTATTTATGATTATTTGATATACTTGAATAAAAAAAAATATATGTATTTCGGGTGATTGCGTTGATAGAAATATCAACTGAATTAATTATTAATAAAGTTGATGTAAATTAGTTAATAAATGTATGAATATTAAACATGGCAATTAAAATATAAAATAACAAAAAGATTTAACTTACACAGTGATTTGTTTAATATCAAGATTAACAACAGCACCAAAATCAGATCGTTATCCTGCTTTTCTGATTATTAAAATAGTTAAGCTTTGCCCGTAAAATTTTGATTGGGGAATAATTTATTAATTTATAATATAATTAAAAAAACTGGTTTTTCTTCGATGCCAGTTTTTTGAACTTAACAATCAATTAATGCATCTCAAAAGCTTTCCTTTTTTTTTTCCTTCAATCTTATTGATAGTGACGGCTTTTCCTGATAAAAAATATTATATAATATTGAATAAAAAATTTGGGTCGCGTAAATTAGCAAATTTGGCTTGGTAGTAAAAAATTTTTTTTTAAACTTTCATTGTTAGAAGGCTTAGGAGATAGATAATCATGATCTAAACCTCAAGTTTTGGGGTGGTTTGGATGGAAAGTTCTAATTAGCTAGTTTGAATTTCACGCGCGTGAATTTCAAATTGACAATTACGCACAGCATTTCTGTTTATATTTAAATTTATACTAGTTACGTGACTTCTATCTAAAGTTAAAGATAATCTTTAAAACTACAAGATCTCATTTATTAGAAATATTAGAAATAAATCATGTTTATTGTAAACAATATTAATATTAAATGCATAACAAGTCAAAATACGTCTTTATGTGAAATTGAAATCTTTACATATGGGAATATTTAGATCCGCAATTCCTTTTTATTGGCTAATTTGATTTTCACTTAGATTTTATATTAATGTATGTATATATTACATATATATCTTGGAACCGCTAATCTATGACCAATATCTGAAAAAATTAACTTTATGTTATCTTCTAAAAGCAATTGTTTTGTAGAGTAATATAGAAATAATTAAATTTGTAATGTATTATTTAATATTAATATTAATATTAAGTGAAAGGGGTAAAAATTTTAATTTCGGGGGATTTGTTGTATGTGAAATTGAAATATTATGGAGTGGGGTGAAATTCTGATTGGCTGATTTGAATTTCACATAATTTCATTTTCACGTAAAACCTCCTTCAATAAATTAACAAATCAAAAAAAAAGATCAAATATTATTTTTTTGTCCAGGGGTTTGCAAAATTTTGAGTAGAAATAAAATTGGTTCATGTTTTATTTTAAATTATCCTTATCGAGTATAAATAATTATAATAAAATTTCATTGATATGACAAAATCTTCATACTTTCTTTCTAATAAAAAATGGACCATTGACCAATTAGACAAATGAATAATGCTTTGAAACTCCTACAAGATGTGGAGCCATTGAATATTTTAATTGAAAGAGAGAAATTTGTCTCGGTTCAAGTGCTGAGATTAAAGAATGAAACCAATGATGATAAGAGACAACGAATTCATTGCACCAAATTTTGACTTATATTTTCTCTTGGAATTAAAGAAGGTCATGCAAGATTTAAGAATAAATTATACTCTAATTGAAAAGTATGAATAATTTTAAATAAAACGTTTAATTATGATTATTTCAAGAATAATTATCATTTATCGATATAAAAATAATACAAGACACTATTAGTGAATTCATTAAAAATATTTTAAAGAAAATACCCTTATTTTTTCAAATAACGGTTATGCCGTAAAATAAAGACTTACATAATGAAGGCTGTGTTGTTAGTATTCTCGACTTTTCAAAAAAAAGTTTCTTCAATTAGAAAGATAAAAAATAGTCTTTTATAATTTTTAAAGTTATCATTGAAGAGAATACTTCAATTATGTGAAGCCTCACCCATGGATTCCCATCGGCTGTCTTTAATGAACCGGATTCCATTTACTATTATTATCATTGTAGACAAATATGTTTTGAATTGTGATAAAATTAATTAAGACTAAATAGAAAAACAATAAATGAAAACTCGAACGTTTAATATTATTATATTTTTTCATTTTGATTTTTTTTTTTCCGTGAGTAAATATTAATAACAATAAATTTTTTAAACAACGGACATATTGTTTTTTCTGAGTCTCGTAAATTCAATGAAATGTTACACTAATTTTTTATGTTGTGCAACGTAGCTTTACAATACACGGCAAACATTATATAGGAGCAATGAGGTATACCTTATGTAACAACAAACTACGTCGGCACTGAGTTAAGCTATATTTTTTATTTTTGTACAATTGTTGTACAAAAATTTATGATTTTCTAAAAGAAGGAAACTATCAAAGAAAAATAATTCCGAAATTTAATTTTATCCATCATTTACAAATAATTTGAAAAAATTTTTTATCATTTACAGACAATTAAAAAAAATTTGTATATAATAGTAAAGGATTCAAGCAAGGCACAATGATGCTTCGAAAAAAAAATGGGAAATGTCAAAATAAGCAAAATCATGGCTTCATTACCAGATGCGATAAAAGAAAATATTTTCATACACACACCTAAACCTCGTTCACTAATTTTACTCGATAAAAAATGGTACGGAATGTCGTGCAAATCAAGAATTCGAGCAAAGTGGGTTATTCAAAATTATGGAAAAGCAAACGCCTTATTCCACGCGATCCGACTTGGTGAGAATTTTATCTCGATGGAGCTCGTCATTTTTCTCATCACGGAAGAAAAAGTGATTTTATCTAGATATCTTGCGCAACGGTTGCTTTTACAATTCGGGAAAACAGATGATACCTTGATTGAACTAAAATTTAGAAATGACGTCAATATTACTATCAATAATAACAATATTATTAATAACAATAACATCAATAATAACAACACCCATAGCGCTGATAACAATAATAATGTTGTTATTAATTCCGCTATTGGAAATAGTATAAATAATAACACCAGTAATGCAAACCAAAACGCGTCCAAAGTTACACGAAAATATTTTAGGAATTCATGGGCTTCGAGTATTCCATTAGCTGTGTTCATCTATTTGTTAAAGGAGGCCAGAGAACTATATGGTATAGATCTTCCCTTAAAAGGAAATGATATTGAATCGTTTCATTTTTTAACTGGTGGACCATTACCTATATACTTGGCACCAGAAAAATTAAAAGGAAACCTTGAAAGAATTAAGGATCTTATACTTAATAAAAAATTTGTACCTTTCCCTCCAAGACCAACAATTTTGTTTGAAGACACAATTGAATACCAAAAGGAAATGCAAATTATAAATTGTGAAAAGTATCCAGCCAAAGATGGTTTTGAAAATAATAAGCAATTAAACATAATTGCTAGAGCAATATTAATTTATCCAGAAATAGTGGAACTATGGAAACAAATTGGTTACTCTGATATATGTATAGATGTTAATAATTTGGTGTTACAAGGCTCTTTATTAATTCTATATTATCCAAATTCAAAAAATGAAGAAGATTGTATCTCTCCAACTATGGATGATTTTGTTGAACGCATACAACAATTTATCAAGGTTGGATTCAAATTGACAAAATCTGTTATGGCAGATATTTTATTTTTGTATGAACAACATCTTGCCAAAATTGGAGTGACACTTATAGGAGCTTTTCAAAAGGTAAAGAACCAATCAAAAATCGAAATTGTTGGATGCTGCATTGTGGAAGCTATTAAAATCAACAGAAATTTGAAAAAACATCATGTTTTGGATTTTCTTAAGATGCAACTCGAAGAAAATGATTTAGAACCTGTTTATCTTAGAGCTCTAGTTTACCATTATTTTGATGATACTACTAGGAACAAATTAATTGAATTTCAAAAATTTAAATCAAACGGATCTTCTACCCACATTAATAATAATGGCAGCAATCATTTGACCATCAACAAAAAAAATATTGAAGAACCCATTAATTATTATCATAAATATGAATATTACTATAATTATGGCTACAAATATCATCCATGTGACATTGAGAATTTTAGAAATGTTTATTATTGGACAAAGTATTATATTGAAGTGTTGATATGTGACAATGACTTTAAATTTATAAATTCAAACATTGAAAGTCCAATAAACAATATAAGAACATTGAAGTTAAGTAGCAATTTGTACAAATGGATACTAAAAAACTTCAAACCTGATTCAATTGTTACAAGATTATGTTTCAATGATGTAATTACATCCAAGACTTGGATTGATAGGGAATTGTTGCTTCATCCTGAAAGACAAACACCAGGAGAAATTACCAATTGTGCATTTGAACTGATCATATCCATTTACAATGAATTTTGTAAGAATAATGTTCCATTTGAATTGGTACATTTGAACTTATTAAAGAAATCAAATAACTTTGCAACTTTGGAACCATTCTTTGAAGGTTTCTTACCACAAATTTTCAATATTAACCCAACATTCAATTATCACAATGACAATAACAAAAAAAGAGGATTAAAAAATCAACTAAAGTTACAAAAGCAACCTCTCTTTCAATATCTTGATAATCGTGAAAAGAAAATTGAAATTGAAGAAAGAACAAAACTCTGGTTTATTGAATTGAAAAAGATTCATTCTGAAATCAACACACAATTTAATGTCACCACTACACATAATAATGATGATCAGTTTACTCCAAATTTTAAAACTTGTATGAAAAAGTTTTGGGATAGAATTGTGTTGGAAACTGATTACATTAACAAATTTGAATCTAAAAAAAGAAAATGTGCATCAAATCATGGGAAAGGTGGATCAAAATCTCAAAGGAATAGCTAAAGTGAGGAAATTGAATTGTTAACTCTAATAGAATATTTATTATTATTATTATTATTATTATTTTGTTATTATTTTATAGATAAAACATAAACATTCACTTTATATTATTTTTATTATATTAATAAATATTTGTTATTATTCATATATATATATATCATGGTTTCTGTCAAATCAAATGTATTTGTAAAAAAATTTTAAATCTTTATATATATATATATATATACATAATATGTAGTAGACCTTTATAGAATTCACAAATATGTGTTGGTATAAATTAATAGAATGGTTTTATAGAATTTGTAACAATCAACATACCTTGTGTGTGTATGTATATATTTATTTTTTTTGTATATATGAATAAAATAAATATTTTATCACCAAGTTCTGATGATGTATTTAATTAAAACATGTAACTCAATAAGTTGGACACAGTAATGAATTGTTTAGAGTACTTGATAATATAAATAAATGACCAACTTATCAAGTTTACATGTGTGTTACAGTGAATCTACAGTAAATCTTGGTTTAGCAGATAATTTGGGTAATCAAAATTTTTCTTCAAAAATCTATTGTATCAAGAAACTGTTATATTGAGAAGAATTTATTATTGAACTGTTCTTGGATCTTAATCCATTAAGTTGAGGTATTTCTAAATCAAGGTTCATAATAAATAAAAGTTTTAGGAACTCTAGCCAACTGATTTTAATAGAATATCAATGCTATATGGTTTTTACTCTCAACAAATTCACTGACCACTAAAGTTCATCACCATAATCCCCGGGGGCTGAAGGTAATGTTATCTTCCAAAATATAGAGTTTCAAAACTGTGCAAAAGGTTTCACCATCAGTGTTCAAAATTCAATCAGCAGAATCATTTTGCATTAACCAAACCCGGAAATTAACTGCAGATAATTTAAAAGTTAGACTAGTTTTATGTTAAGGCACATTTGAATTTCAACCATAGTCAAGATTTTTGATTTAGTTTGACATATAACTTTTAATGCCAGTTTTGACTTTCACCTTTTCAAAATAATTTTGGCAACCAACACCAGCTGAAGGGCAAATAGTATATCATATTATCATCCCAAAAGTCCTCCCACATGCTTTGCTTTCCTTTAAGTCAAAGGACAACTACATAGATTTTCCCCTAATCTTATCTCAAGGCATGTAAAGAAAGAAAGTCGGTGAAATGAAGTGTAAAATCAACTAGTGTTCTATGTTGTAATCCAAAAAAGGAAACAAAGTGGCTGTAAAGGTGGTTGCAATCATTTTTATATGATGCAAAGATGGTAGCAACCATCATCAAAAGTTGCAGCCAGTATCCTTAAAACCAACCAGCACATCTAGGATGTGGATTAATGCAAAAGGGTCATCAATATCAATTGGCAGAGATTCTGTACATTTTGCAATTCAATACACTATTTTATTTTAGTACTCGCACTCCCTCCCACCAATCAAATTTTGAATAATAACAAATCTAATACAAAAATTAAAAAATGGAATATATAGAACAATATATACTGTTTCATTGTTTAATATGGAGGCACAGATGTACAGAAAACAGAACCTGTATAGACTCCAGCTATATAGTATTAAAAATTCTGTATAGAATGGAGTTAATCATAAAACATGAATTTCATTAAACAAAATATGCTAAGCAAAATGATTGAATTATTTAATTAGAAAGTTACACATAAATAAAGTAAAGATGCACATGGCCATCTTTGAGAGCCAGTTCTTCTACATCTTTCAAAGGTAGTAGATTGGAAAGCCTTAGTACATAACAAACTACCAGACTAGTACTAGAAATATAGATCTGATTTGTATGGACAAATTATAAATTGTCCTAGGCGCAATTTGGCACTTGAAGATTGTGATCATTTAAAAGATGCAGTTAGGGTGATTAATAATATTTGAATTTATTCAATCTTTATAAAATGATAACAATGATAATGACAACAATAATGTAACATGGATTCTTATTTCAACAATCTTAGATCTTTTATACTCTATGAAAAATTCCACGGGTTTGATTTTGAGAAATATAGTAAATGTATCAATAATTCAAAATCCAAGAAATAAACTTTTTTGATACAATTTGGAAGCCCAGGCATGAGGAAATTATTGAATGAACATTTAATTGGGATATCCAATAGAAAAAATTGTACTATAAACATTCTCAAACTACTTCTTTCTAGTTCATGATGCTAAGTGAGAAAAGTTTTGCCTGTAACATGCTATCTTCTGTGCTTATTTAGATGGATTTATTTAAATATTATCTTTACCAAAGGGTCTTTAAATTAACTATATGTTAATTGGTGCACAGAGGCCTCACTTAGCATAAAAAAACCACCGCTGAAGTTTTTTGTTGAAATGCAGATGTCTTCCCAAAAAGATAATATTTGCATTTCAAATTAAAAATCTATAATTGAATTATCCCACAAAAAATATCCGCAATCGCCAAATCGATTTCTAAATAAGGATAACATGTACCCAACCCACCAATAAAAATTGGATATTCTGAGGTTTCACGAAATTTGCGGATATTTTTTGTGGATAGCTACACGACTACATTAAAATTTTTAATGTACCACATAAAATTATTCCGAATAAAGACATATAAAGACTTTTATTTACAAAATATTTAATATATAAAACTAATCGGATAAATAAGTGAATGACTTATTATAAAATGATATGTATAAGTATATTAATATACTAATGTAGTAATAACAATAAATAAATGAATTACCTGGACAAAGGTTTAATGTTGTCGAAATTACATTACATTCAAAAAAAATTTTTTTTTTGACATTTTCAACAAATTTAATATACAAGACTTTTTTTAGATATGGAAAACGATGTTATCAGTTAGGAAAATGATGATGACATAGATAATAGGAATAAAAGAAGACTTAACAAAAAAAAAACAAAAAAAATATAAATACAAAAAAAACCTCAAAAAAATAAGGATCAATAAGCAATATTATGTTACAAATATAAATCATTCTATAGAAAGACGGATCAATTTAGGATGGAAGTTCGATAAAGCGGTAGCTCAACACAAATGATTTTGTTTACTAGTATTGTCCTAATGGTACCACGGGTGATATGAAATATAAAAAGAAATCATAATGTATAGAATCATAATATTTATCTGTTTTTTTCTATATGTTCTTATAATTTCCTTTCAATACGGGTCATAAGAAAAATAAATAAACGGATTATGTAAAATCCGTTATTAATATTAATATTAGTATTATTATTATAATTAGTAATTTTGGCATAATAAATAACGGGTTTTGATTAACTATTTCAGGCTATTCATTAGTATTAGATTTAATTTGAGAAAAACAAACTTCAAGATTTGCAACATACATTTTAGCATATAACATGTCAAAAATTAAAAAGCATTACCCATATAAAACATGTAACTTCATATGTAACTATTAAAAAAATAACATTTAGATTTTTAATATATTATCCAATGTATTTTTATCTAAAGAATCGTATAATTGTTGGCGATACTTTCAGGGCTGGTTGCGCAAAAGGGTTAAAGTCCTAATTTGGTAAATAATTGACTTGACTAAACTTAACATAATGACTAAATAGTTTAGTCAGTTTAGCCAAATACTCGTTTAGGTTACGCGGCTAGCCCCCGACAGAAACGGTCATGTTTGGCAAGGCTAGGTCTTGTGTTTTAATGGACTGTGAATGCAAAGGCATTACGAAGTAGTGTTTGTTCCCTAGAAACTATCTTTCCTTTGATTTCAAAATAACTCGTTTCTTTTTGGACCACTACTAAAACCTTTATATTTTCATTGTCAATAATTTTGGCCACTACTCCCACTGTCCCCGTTACAAATCTTCTCTTCGAATAGTTGGTTCAGGAATATGATTCCAACACCTTCTTGAAGATAAACTCCTTGGGCAAATTTGTGAATTGTCTGATGTAATTATTTTCACTTAATATTAAGATTCTATCATGACATGATGACAACCAATTGCAGATTTTCTTGTCCTTATTGATTAATTATTCAGCTACTCAGTAATTCAAATTCAACATTCAATTATTGAATTATTGAGTACACTTTTTCTTTATGTGGAATAGAAAAATCCTTGATTTTATTTTTTATTTTACATAACGGTCATTCCTAAAATATACTTTTTGTAATAATAATTCAATTCTGTTATTGATAAACGAATGTTTGTAAATAAAGAACAAAAATTTTAGAGTCATTGAAAATTCATAATCTACTAAGATAAATGAACATTCACCTTGTTTTTTTTGATCTCATGCTTTTCAAAAGTTATGTTTTAATAAATTAATAAAAAAAATTGTGTTTTCTTCTCCGAGAAACTTTTAATTTTCATTTTTTTATCACCAATTTAATCCCGCCTAATGTTAATAATAGGCAGTAATAAAAATCATAATCATGATCATAATTACTGCAAAATCTAAATTTATTAAACATGATTTTGTTTCGGAAGCATGGAATAAAAACAAGGTGTACCTTACAAAAAAGTAAATTTTTTTTCGGGCGTATTGACCGTGAATTATTCATATTTTTTAATAGACAACACTAGTGATTGGTAAAATTGCCAATTATATGGTAATTACCTAAAGCACGCTTTTTGAGACCATGAAAGAAAGACAATATTAAGTTCAGCATAAAGAATGCAGGTTTTAAAAAAACAAGAAACAAAAAGGAAACTTGATGCAATTAAACCTCGATAAGCCGAAATTTTGGGAATAACAAAAATGGGCCGGCTTATCAAAATATAATTATGTTTTTGGTTAACCACTTTTGTATCGTTATAAAGCGAAAATCGGTTTATAGTGGTTCGGCTTATCGAGGTTTGACTGTATAGGCATAACCAAAACATTCAAATTCTTATACAATATCAATAATAAAAAATCTTAATAAAATATGAAAATTTTCATAATAAACAATGCTGGAGAAGACTTTGGTGGCATGACTATATCAAAAAGCAACAAAAAGCTTGGAACGCGGATTGTAACCAATCAAATTCATAGATAGTTTAAGATCATCCACTAATAAATATCATGCATGCAAACATAAAATCATTTATTAGTGATAAAATTTTCCCTCAAGGATTTTGATAATAATGATAATAATAAAAAGAAGTAAAAGATAATGACTGACATATTTATGTTAAATATAAAAAATTACTTTAGGCGAAAATCTATTGTTTAAAAGTTTTTCGTAATAAAAACCATATTCTTATATGCTTAGTATAAAATTAAATTTCTCCGTTTTTTAATGTTTTAATTTTTTATGTGTCCAATATAAAAGTTATAATAATAAAATTTTTTTTGGTGAACTTGGATGCAGTGCAATGTGTGTCAATTGAGTAGACTTTTGTCAATTTTACCATTTTGATTATCTCTGCAATTTTATAATAGATTTCGGCGAAACGCGAATTGATATTGTCAACCTCCAAATAAATCTTTTATCGTAATAAAATTACACCATAATAATGATAAAAATATATAAATAAATATGTAGAATATAAATAAAACTTTATGAATTATTTTTTTCTTTCAATCTATGAATTGATAGCATCAATTGTATTGTTGCGTTTGGTGCTGTTGTGCGTGAAAATGAAATTTATGTGATCACACACGTGAAATTCAATTAGCCAATCAGAATTTCATATCCAAACACCAAAATTTTTAATTATAGATTTCAATTTCACATAATTTCAATTTCACATACAACAGTGCTTGGTTGTGACCAATTTTGAAATCAGATTTTAAACAAATTTCTTTTTAGACTTATTTCTACAATTCTCCTATAACAATACATTACAGATCTGAATTTTTCAAAAAGAGACTTTCTGCTTTTCACTTGGATCATCATTTGTAGATACTTCTAACACTAAAAATACTAAAAATAGCAGTAAAATAAATAAGTAAATAAAACAATATATATACAATGATTTATAATTCTTCGATTATCTTTTTTGTGTATTTAACAATTTCTCCTTGAGTTAATTTAATTGATTCAACTCAAATATTGATATATTGATATATTGGTAAATTCCTTTTTTTATATCCATATTTTTCACAAGGCTATTATTCTCGACTTCAACTGTAGCTGTCGTATGTATTGTACAGCTTTAAGGAATTATATCAGACCAAAATAAATATAGTATTTCATCATGTACTTTTTAAAGCATGAAGACTAGTTGGTTAACTGTATCATATTTTATCACCATTATATTCATATTAAAATGGGAAAATTTATTGCGCGGTTTCCCAAAATTAAACATAATAAATCATCACTGATTTTATATGTAACTGCATTAATTAATCAATGATCAGACCAAAATAAATATAGTATTTCATCATGTACTTTTTAAAGCATGAAGACTAGTTGGTTAACTGTATCATATTTTATCACCATTATATTCATATTAAAATGGGAAAATTTATTGCGCGGTTTCCCAAAATTAAACATAATAAATCATCACTGATTTTATATGTAACTGCATTAATTAATCAATGTTGTTACTTCTTTATCATAATCAAAATTTTCATATTTATTCCTTCCTTCTTCACTCAAATTTTGTATATCAAGTTCATTAGAAAAATAATCATCATTAGACTGTTCAAATTTGATTATTTGTTTAGCATCTTTTTTTGAAAATTATATGGGGAAGCAATTTAAACAAACAAAATAAATAAATACCAATGAAAAGCCTCCAGTTACCGAAATGAAAGTTGCTGCATACAAAAATTACGTGTTTTATGAAAAAGAAAAAAATGGTTTGTTACACGGTAAATCACGTGTTTTATAATCCTTGAAATTTTAAAAATCTAGGGAAAGGGGGATTGTTAAACAAATAATCAAATTAAAAAAATCTTTTATTTTTTTTCTAAATGAATGTTAGTTTCCTTTGGTTGAAAAAATTATTGGTTTAGAGACCCCTATTTTATTGATTCTAATTTTATTCCACATTTTCAGACTTAAATTTTTTAGATCTTGTATAATTTTTAACTGCATTGATTCAATGTGAATAACATCAAGCAATTACCATTTTTTCAGGATTAATTTGTTCATTATCAATTAAATTTTTTAGTATTCTTTCGTTGTACTGTTTATTGTTTCATTATTATATGCTGCTAAACAAGTAACCAAAATATTTTTTCTACAATCACAATTAACTTAATAAGGTACCACCTTAGAATTATATATTTCAAATTCATCATCTCTCAGTTTATTTACCATATGCACTGATTTTGATTGGTCCCCAAAATTCAATATGGTACGATCATAACGTTATGAATACTTTACATTAGCAAAAACCCATTGGTTTGACAGGCTGTTGAATAGTGAAATAGTTTTTTTAGCAGAGCAAATAAATTTTTTTAGGGTTAATTATCATTCTACTGACCAGTTTACACATTAAAAATACTCATGTTTAACATTGAGACACAATAAGACATAAGGTTTGAAAAAGGCCCAAAAAACCAAATTGGCTGATATGCATATCTTGTCAAATTACTTTGCTGTTACTGTTAGGTCATTGGTGGTTGTATTGTATTGGTTATGAATTAATTCCTCTTCTTTAATGAATTTACCAAATTTTTTTTAATATAATCATTATGTTCTGTTTGATTTACTTTCATAATTGTTACATGCATTTTTTAAACAAATTACATTCATCTGATGCATTTGATTTGATTTGATGGTTTTAAAAGTGTTTACTGAAAGAATATTACCAATGAATCTTATTTCAGCATCAATAGTATCAAGAAAGTATTTTTCACTTGGTTCAATCTGTAAAATTAAAAATATGATTATTGTTTTTGTTTCAATATTTGGAAAGTATTAATTATTAAATATAATTACCTTTCTTTTAGAAACATGGTACAAAATGATAATAGCAAGTCTAAGTTGCACAAATTAGCTTTCATTTCCATACAAAATAATAGAAGTTGAATGGAATAACAATTTCCATCTGCTGTAGAAATTCCACAGATTAGTTGTTTATATACTTTGTGTAACAAGAAGCCAGTGTTGTGCCATTTATGGTTCCAATAAAATTTCATTGGAGCATTCTAATAAATTTCAATTGGAATTGGAACATTCCAAATGTGATTCCAATGAAGTTAACCAATGAAATTCAATTACAGCGTCATACACATGAATTTTATTGGTTGATATCAATTGAAGATCTACATTGGAACATTCCAACAGCGTTACAATGTTCCAATTGCACAACACTGCAAGAAGCAATGACCACCATTGATTTTAATATTAGAAGGTAGACATTTATGAATTGTGAATTCAAAAGAATTTTATCAGAATAAATTTTTGTATAATTATCATCTTCTAATTCAATTAAAGCTTCTAAAAAGGATTTAATTCTGTTTAAGATAGAAAATTCTTGTTTTGAATTGTGTTATATAATTGATCTTTTTTATTTATCAAAAATTTGTTTTGAGATAAATTTTAATTGAGAAAAAGTTAATTGAAGTTTTTTGAAAGCAAAAAATTAGTCTTTATTTATAATCTCAAAGTCTTTTATTTTTACATTCATTTTATTAATTGTCTTTAACAAGGCTAAGCATTTTTATCAAACTAAATAACTTAAACAACAATATTTTTTATCTCTAGATTTAAACCTTTCCATTTTTCTATTTTTGTCAATTAATGGTGCTTAGGACTCGTGCCAGTGTCTATCCATCCCTTAGTTGCATAATAATCAAATCTTTTTTCCTCAAAATTTGGAGTAAAATCTGAATGAATATCATTTCGAATAAATGACAATCTTTTTGCTTTGATTTCATTTCCGTTTTTTCATAGGCATGGTATGATTTAAAATGTACGATTGTAAAAATTTCAAATAAAATTCTGCTAACTGTCAATTATACCATATTAATATATCCTGTCATTGTTAATAGTAAATTTCGAAGAAAAATAACTTTACGCTAACTCTAATATTAAAAAAATACGGCTGGATTCAAAAATATTTTTTCATTAATATTAAAAAAAATATCAAAAATATGGGAAAATTTTAAAAAGATGTTGTTTTCTGTCTTGTACTAACCAATTTTGTTCTTTATATTACGAAAGAAAATTTGCCCTCCTACGAAAAACATATAGAGACACCAAAATATACGGAAAAGCGGGACGTTTTCCGTATGTTTAAACGAATATGCTCCGAATTTACAGAAAACACACGGAAAACAGAAATTTCGTGTGTTTTTTATATTAGTATTTGTATTTACACGTATGTCTTTCGTACATTCCGTAATGAGGATATCAATTCTTACCGAATTTGTAAAACAAAAATGCCAGATATATTATTGGATGCATTAAATCGTGACATCAACGTCTTTCGCAATATAAGACAAATTCTTTGCGGTTAAAAAACTGGTGCACTGGTTCCGCCACAATTCATAAAATAAGTACTAAATTTCTGCTTGACTATTATTATGGTACAAGTCAACTAGTCCCACGATTTACTGCACCACAACGACGATTTTGGAGAAAAATTTTCAATCAAAAATGCAAAATGAAATTATAACTTTGTAGAGAAAGGTCTTAGCTTCAAAACTACTTTTTTGGTGTTACATTTTCATTATTGGAGCACTAAAGGACCTACAAGGCCAGTCAAAAGTTGCATAATAATAAAAATTTTTAATTGGAAATACTTCTTATCCAAAATTTTCGTTGTGTAACTAGTACAAATTTAGAAACTATATATATTAAAAATTTGATTGGCGTGTAATGTAATGTTACATCACACTGACATAAAAAAGCGGGATGCAACCAAGTAAATTTCATTAAATATAACTATATATAGCACCTTGCTTTTTATTGATTTAAATTAATTCTTTTTTTAAATAATAAAATAAAACAATATAAAGAAAGCTTAAAAATAGTTACACGCAAATTAACTACCACTAATAAGAAAGATTCGCGATCCTTTAAACCGATATTTTCTGCATAGACATAATAAATCTTTCTTTCGTAACAATTTTTTCCTCGTATAAGAAACTTTTGATTTCTAATCAACAAATCTTAAAGCCAAGATCATTCGCTAGCTATGGATACTTTTTGAGTGATCTACCTACATTCTTGAAAATCAAATATGGAGGCGTTTGGATGTGAAATTCTTTTTAATTGTAAATTCAAATTCACGTCGACTATATTATTCACATAAAACAGGATCTTTGCCCGTTGTAATTATTTCTACCAATCAAGTTTTTTAAATTTTGTATATAAAATAAATGTAATAAATGAAGAAAAAAAGTAATTTTATTTCATGTTGTTATATCGATGATTGATTACTTTTATGCATTTTGTAGCTTCATTATTAATGTTCGTATTCTTCATCTGAGGATGAGGATAAATCATTTATTTCAGAACGTTTGCAAATAATATAATTTTTCTTTATTATCATTATCATTATAAGTTGCACAAATTAAAAATTTAACGCCCGATGCAATTTTTTATTTATCAAATATTAATGCAGTCAGATTTAATTTGCGATAAACATACAGTGTAGTATGTCCATTAGAATCCATTTAAAAGTTCATCAATTACTCTATTAAATAAAATAAAAATGGACATGAAATACTATTGTCAGTTTTTTGTAAAGTTAATAATCCACATTTTTTTTTAAAACTTCACTTAATAATGGTTCTAACATAAAAGCATACATAATAATCATACAAAAAAATCACAGCTTAAGTTCTGAAAATTATTCATATAAAATCACATGATTCCATATTTTCCGGAACTTTATCAATTAAAAATAAAAGAAATTTTAATGTGATCATTGTTCTAAAGCCTATATAATAATAATTCAAAATTTTTACACATGATAATCCAAGTTCTTTTAATTCTCTGGTATAATTTTCATTTAGATGATTTTGGATACTTTATATTAAAAGCAACATTTCCATTTTTTTTTTTCGTGCCACAGAATCTATAAAGTCTGTAAAATATTTTCATATTAATATGCCTGAAAGGTTATAAAAGTATATAGTACTGTATTTCAAAAATAAATATCTTGAAAATTTACGTTTAAGTCACGTGGTAAGGTTCGATTGAATAGCAAAAGGAAAATTTCATTTAAATATAAATTAAATATCGAACACCCAGTTTGGAAGTTTTAATCAGAAATCTTCGAAAATGGTTTTTATTATTCAATTTTGGTTGTAGCTCCTCTTCTCAAAAAAAAGAAAATAAATTATTTTTAAAAAAATGTTTTTGGATTTTTAGCAAAGAGTCATATGATATATTCAAAATTTACTCACGATGATGATGACTTCATTAAGTTAATTATAGTTTGAATACTCATTCGATATATGTATAACAACTTGATATTATTAATCTACTACTATGTGCTGCGTATAATATAACACGACATCTTAAAATAATTTTATGCATTTGTAATCGTGTAATCGTATATCCGCAATACTTTTTAACAAAGATATCTGTTATTTAAATGTCCGGTAACAAATTTTTTTGTAATTATTTTTATCAAATTTCTTGCTTGACTTTTACTATTGTAATATTATTGTAATCATTATCCGTTTAAATCAATCAAGATTGATTCTAATAATAAATTCCCAAATATGTCCAATAATAAAGTAAATAATATGTGGTAGTGCGCGACATAATAATAATAAAATTAATGACATTAATATTTTGATCATCGGATTGATATTATACATCATACCAAGCAAATATGCTTAACAGCGCGTCTCATTATTAATTCATAATTTCCAATATTATTGTTATTGGCGTTCTCAGACGATATTTTTAGAAATTTCAATAATCATAAATGAAGGAATCAGAAAGCTTTCATTAAATGGAAAAATTTTTTTTTTTATATTTTCGTAATGTAAAAAAAATTTTTTTAAACAAGTTTTAGAATGATTTGTTTCCCGATTTTAACTCACATATAAACACCGCCCCAAACAAGGAGTCGAGAGCTTACAATAGAATTCTTAGATTGGACAATAAAAAAGCTTGAAAACGTTGATTAAATTTAACAAATTTAACGAATTATGGAACGCAATAAAGATTAGCATTCATTGACTTCAAAAGTAAGCCATTTAAAAACGAAATTGATGAATGACAAGGATGAAAAAGAATGAACGGAAAAAGTACAAATACGCAATGGACCTATTAATTAGATCGTTATTTTAATTAATTCGGATGTTTCAAGAATTTACGTGTATTCGGTGTCTTTTAAATATTATTTTAGCCGTCGTAAACTAAAATTAAAATTTGCAAATCGTAACTATAACGTTAAATGGATTATGTTACATCAGAAAATTCATTGGTGTTTGCAGCAAAGTTTTTTGAAGGAATAATTCATAGAAAAAGAGGTTGTTGGCTGGTTGTTTTCTCTTTGTCTCATAGTAAAATGATATTTCAAATTTGAAGGATAAAATAGTAATCATTCTAATAATCTCTCATGGAATTCTCAAAATGATTTATAAATAAATTTGATTTTTTATCTTGAAAAAAGAAAAGAAAACAGATGGAATGGACGGATTTGGTAATTTTTTTTTACGTTCCTTTAGCTTCATCCATATTTTTTTTTATAAATGACTTTCCAAAATAAATATATCTGTGATTTATAGATGGGCGTCTAAATTGTTTTTGGGGTTGTCTAAAGCCAAAAATAATATTTTAAAAAAAATGTCTGTCTAAATAGTAATGATTTGCTTTAAATACAACTAAAAGTCACGTGTATATACACAAAATCCACAAAGTTCAGTAAATTA
>CAUDNR010004451.1:0-21548 GCA_958430865.1 Entrophospora sp. SA101 | reverse complement strand
ATTAAATTAAGAATGATCTACGGGAAAAATAAAAATGAAATGAATCAATCAATTCTAATTTCTTTTTTAATACTAAATTCTGATGTCATATTTCAAGTTTTTCAACTTTTGAGTGTAGATGATTTGCGTTTCAATTACATATAAATTTTTTGATTTTAAAAAAAGTTGAAAATCTAATGCAAATGAAATACAAAACATTGTATTATATAATTTAATGAGTTATCTTATGAGAATAAAAATATTATGTTTAAGTCCAAGATGGAGAAACCCAAAGAATAATCGTGATAATTAATGTGAATCCATTGCACATAATGGTTACAAATATCATATCATCTACAATTGTGATTTTGTTTATCAAAAAAAAAAAAAAGAAAAAAAGAAAAGGAATCTTCATTTTTAATGATGGCTTGTGAGCCGTATTTGATAAAAACACTTGAACAATGTTTTTCTGAAATCATAAACTCGCAAAGTAATAATGAATCACATTTAGCTGGGAGTTCTAAGGTTATTTGCGCTGGTAAAAAAATAAATTTAACAATAGTTAAACATTCGTTAAGACTTATGGCTTTATCAAAAGTTGGTCCTTTGTAACTAAAGCTGCACACCTTAACAAATGCTTACCGTATGTTTAAATTTGATTTTTTAATAGTGTTAGTTACCCGATATCAGAAAAGCAGAGCTAATTACATATTGCGAAAATTTTATTCCTTCTGGTGGTTATTTTGTTTGATTTGATGTTAGTGAATGTTGCTATAACATCAATCATCCCAACTAGAACTGACATGCAACATCATTTTATCTATTGGAAATAAAATATGAGTAGCATATGCAAAATAGAGTAAAGTAAGTTCTCGTTATTTACATCTTCTTTAATAAGAACAAGCAAATCTGATGATAAATAAGTTTGCGTAGACCTGCCTTCGGTTTATAAGATCTGGTTGAAATTATATTTAATGCTTGTGGTCATAACTTGAAAAACACCTACTTCTTTGAATGGTATTTTTGAATACATCAAAGTGAAATGAATTTCCAGATTTCAAAATAACAATTTACATATTAATGATACATGATGAAACTTTTGACTTTAGTCGTTGACACGACTACAACATTGACTAAAGATGGTTTCTCACAGAGGGTCATTTTGATAATTTGACTAAAATAAAACACTTGACGAAAGTAGTAAATCTTGAAATAAGTAAAAAAGTAAATCAATGGTTTTTTTTTATTTTTATTTGACAAAGGCTCAATTTTTGCCTAAAAATAATAATATAAAAAATAATAGTTGAAATTCTTTGATGCTATATCTCTAGTGTTTCCTGCCCGTCCAATTCTAAATCCACTCTAGGATCCCGAAAACTATACGGTAGATAGATTACTGTTGTAATGCTTAAAAAACACTATACAAATCACTAATATTAAATATTTTCTATAATAAGCCAATCACGCTTTGATTCTTTCCACTTCTGTGGTTGTCGATCACTTTCATTATTTGGTCGGGAAGCACCTTATACTTGCCATAATTATCATTGTTAAATTTATTGGAAATGATTTCCATCAAATTGGTATAAGTAAACTCACTTTTGATTAAAATTTGGGTCACAAATGCTTGAACTTCTACATTTTGCTGAATATGGTACAAATCACTACTCGACAGAGTTTTGTTGCCAAGTCAACTTTTGTAAAAAATTTTAAATTTCTCTTTATAAAAATTAATTGAAATGTTAGCAAAGGTTAATTGATATCTTATTGGATTTCCATAACACGCTTTCACTCTTCTTATCATATTATCAGCCAATTCCTTGCTGCTTCAAGCTAAAAATACAAGGATACTTTCTCAACGATATATAAGGTTTTCGGTCCAAACTATTTTCGAAAAAAAAGTAGCAGCTTTTTGGCGACCTATTTTAATATAATTTTAAAAATAAATACTGTAATATTGATTAATAAAGTCTACAAAATTTTTCGTGTAGCAATTTTTGACCAATCAAAATTTTACAATAAAAAACTATCCCTGTGATTGATGGTTAATTAATTTCATAAAATGAAGCTGATTCCCAAGTGTTTAAACGCGTTAAGATATCCCGGTAGGTAAATTATAATCAGATCTCTTAACGCTTTATAATGTAACTTACTGTTTGTAAACACGTATATAGACTTTGGAAAAGCGTAGAAAAACCTACACTCAAGAAGTTTTTAGATTTCCGGCTAGAGGAGGGCTGTTTAGAAAAACGAAGCAACGGAGCACAATCAATACAAAAATGAATTGAAACCATTGACGAGTACTATGACGAAACGTCCGAAATCAGGGCAAAGAGTTAAGAGAAGTTGACTTACACACGATTTATTTGATTCTACAACCTGAGTTGTTCTATTCTGTCACCAACTACCTGTTGACTGCGTGTTGGCAGTGGGAAAGACTGCATGTTTGTTGGTGTATTAATATGAAGTGCGTGTTTTAACGGACTACCTTGTTGACTGCATGTTGGCAGTGGGAAATACTGCGTGTTTGTCTGTTGTTTCAGGCTGATTATGTGTGTCATATGTTTTCTTTAAATTAATTATCACTTTTCCATATATTAGGAGGATAAAAGCTTGAGTGAAATAATTCTTTTTTGGAATATGCAGTCCAAGAGACGAAACATTAACATAGAGAAAAGGCTATTTGAAGAGGAAGCCCAGTTATGTCAAGTGAGTTATCTTTATGCATTTCAAGAATTCAGTGGCTTTCTGTTTTAACAACATTTACTAATGTCCACAAAAAAAAATGGAAGAATAAATTGAAGAATCAGATTAATATTGAACAGGTTGTATATTTATTTGACATATTATTACCAATCTTTATATTAACATACTAAAATATCTATTCATTATAGACCCAATATATTTTAGGTGCAACAAGGAGAGATCTTTATTGCAAAAAACAATTACAAACAAATTTGAAGAATTCTTATCTGATGAAAGGTTGGAACCTGATGAATTAAAGACTGGACAAAAGCAACTTTTTGAGGAAGAATTACCACTAACTTCATCATAAAAAAGGTAAGAGATAACTTAGTTATTAGTCTGCAAAAAAATTATTTTATCTTTTCTAAAAAAAATTTTTTTTTTTTTTTGGTTGCAACAGATCAAAATCAGTGAAAATGAAGGGCCAGTTGAAGAAGGTATTGCTCAAGGAGACACATTGAGTTCATTGTTGAAACCTCAAATAAACACTAGTGCCGTAATTCAAAAAAGGAAAAAGTATGGTTGCAAAAGTGGTCGCAAAGGTAATTGCAACCACTTTTTATATGCCATAAATACAATTACTACCATCATCATAATTTACAGCACCAGTCTTTAACCTCAAATATCTTTAAGGAGGTTAAATTTCCAGAGTATTACAATAAACTCAAAAAAATATGGAGTACCCATGGAGTAGGATCAAATTACTATGTAATTGATCTGAAAGATAAAGAAATATTAAGTGAAGTACATAGCCTTTTTAAATGATGAAGAACTAAAATTGTTATTTGATAGGTTGAGTTTGGAAGATGAGAGCAAATATATGAGTACAAAATCACTTGAATATATGACATTATTTGATAAAATTATATATGATTATCTGAGGGATGAAAATGATGATGATGAGATAGTTGAGAAAAAATTTATTGAATTCAAAGATGAAGCTATTTCCAAGATGGAAAAGATAGTTTATAGTAGAGTTCCGAACGGGTCGGGTCAACCCGAGTGACCCGCGGGTTATGACCCGTTCGTGTCGGGTCGGGTTGACCATATTTCGGGTCGGGTCATGAATTTGATTTGACCCGCGGGTCATACGGGTCACACGGGTCACACGGGTTGACATGGGCCCAATATGCCGAATGACATGACCCTTGTTTTATGCCATATCATGTGCCATATGCAATACGTAATCCTTGTCTTATTATTAATTATTTTATTAATATTAATATTGATATGGCCAAAAAACACTAGCTGATAAATACAATGAATGTTATTATAATGCTGCTGCTGCTACTGCCACTAATGTTACTGCCACTACAAATAATAATGAAAATATTTTTTTTACATTTTCACTTGGTATCAATTATAATAATAATCAAAAAGAAGATGAATTAGAGGAGTATCTCCAGTAAATCCTCAAACAGATCCACTACAATGGTGGAAGGTAACAAATTAATTAATATCTGATATATTTATTTTTCAACATTAATTATTATTTTCATTAAATATGATAGGTTCATGAAGCCACCTTTCCAAATCTTTCCAAGATGGCACATGACTATCTTGCAATTCCAGGTAAGATATCTTTTTTTAATATCTTTTATTTAATTTGTAAAAATAAATAAGTATATGTATATTATTTAATGTAAGGTAGAAGTGTATCTGTTGAAAGAATCTTTTCAGGTGGTGGTGACCTAATCACAAAAAAAAGTTGTTGTTTGGAGAAAGAAATAATTCAAGCATGCATGTGCCTGAAAAATTGGATTAGAGATAATAATATTACTAAGTAAATCAAATTTTTGATTTTTTTTCTTTTTTAAAAATCCACTTATTTTACACATTGTATTTTTTTTTTAAATTCAAATGAGCAAAATAAATTACATATATTAATTGATACTTAAGAAATTTTTTATATCTGACCCGGGTACCCGACCCGACCCGTGTTGACTCGTTCGGGTCGGGTCAATAATTAAAAAATTCGGGTCGGGTCAGGTTGTCCATTCAACCCGACCCGACCCGTTCGGAACACTAGTTATAATGAAATGGAAGGAAAGTGCAAACATTGTCTAGAATATTATAAAGAAGGTATATGAAAAATGTTAGAGTTTTTAAAACAATTAAATATAGGCACAAATAAATTAACAGGTGATAATTTAAATGAAGTTGAGCATGATTCAGAAGAGAAACTTTATTATCAGCTAAAAATGAATAGAAAAGATAATTTATCATTAGCTTTACAAAAGATAGTTGACAAAATAAATAGTTGGTAAAATATATAATTAAATATTAAATAAATATAAATACTCTCCTGTTTCTACATTTTTGGGGAATTTAGGTAAAGGAATGTTACTGAAAAAAAAAATATGTATTCACAATTGTAGCATTTATTATAATAAGTTTGAAAACCATTCTGCTTCGTATTGACTAAATTGTTGAAGCCGAAAAGTTTTTAATTACCCATCCAATACAAAGAGAAAAATGGTTGAGATAACGAAGGGAACTATATATTATGACTTTGTGTATACCATTTTATATTGACAATAAAGAATTCATATCCAACTATGTTGGATGTTTACAACCCTAAATCATTAACATTCCCATATCATTTTCAATATTTGAAGAAAACAAAATCCTATGAGGTTAAAATCAAGAAGTTATAATATTTAAAATTATGCATATATATATATATATATATATAAATAAAGCTTCCGAATGAAAACTTTAACTATGATTGATTTGTGAATTTTGATGTCCAATATGAACGAACATGTTATTTCATGTTTTATTTATTTTATTATTATTATTTTTAATATACTAAGGGTGACAGTTTTGAAATTGACAAATCTGTTTAAATATAAACTCAAGAATAATAGAAAAATATTGATTGGATTTATTCAAAATGAGGATCCCCTAGACATATTAATTATTCTTTGGAGTAAAACATTATGTTTTTAATTTCATAATTTTACAACTTTGTATATAAAGTCGTCTGTCATTAGGGCGTGGACATTCTGAAAGTCAAAACTAATTATGGTAATCAATATTTTAATTTTACATCAGGGATTTATGTTATTCTACAATATATTCAAAATGTGAATAATATCGTAGACAGGTTACATTGCGAAGGTGTGTATTTTTCGGAATATGATATTTTTGAGCTTGATTTTTTCACCATTGGCATTTGTTCTCCTCAAAATCTCTGTGCCGAGGATAACATACTATACTATATTCAAATGTGGAATAATATATCTCTTTTTCGTAGACTAACTACATTTCAAAAATACATGTAATTTCTTCTCTCTCAAAAAAAAAAAACAACTTATTGGTCAACATTACGCGACACCCTCCGGAAACTTCTAATTGAGGCCCCAAATCAATTTTCATTAAGTTTATCCAATGCTTATATAACAACTTTACCCTGTTAATATTAGTAATAATTTTTTTAACACTATTAGTTAAATTTACCCATTTCATATCATGGACTTTTTTTTAAAATAATTTTTTTTTTAATCATCACATTTAAAAAAGGGAATTTAGTTTTTGCGCATTGAGTATAACCATGAACTTGAAAAAAATTTACCGTTACACGCACAGACTCGATAAGTCAGCCGCATAATTTATATTATTGAGTACTAGTACTTTAAACAATTGATTACTGCGAGCTGACTTATCGAGTCTGTGTGTACATAGTAAAAAAGATCTTCGAAGTGAATTTACTAATTTTTACTAATTGACTAAATTATTGTTGTCCTCATATGCATGTCCTTATATGGCACAATTCAATATTTATTTACATCTGCTTCTTCACAATACTGCGTGATATAGATAAAAAAGCAATAATAAGTTCACTATATTGAGCGTCAATTGTATTGGAGAAAAAAATTCAGCGCACTAAAATTGGAAGTATAAAAAAAAAAAGTAAATTATATTTTTTCGGTAGTGAAAAACGTCCCTATATTTTAGAGATTTGCAATCCTCTTTGGTTCCTCCATAATTTCTTTGATGTTCAATTCACTTTTTTTATAATATGATATCAAATGAGAAAACATTGCTCTTAAAGTTATATTATAGTTTCAGAAAAAAATATAGCAATTCCAAAACAGTCATCTCTTCCTCAGGAATTAAAAAATGCGTCCATTTCATAGTAAAAAGAAAGCATTACATAAAAACCTTTACTCACAAGAGTTTTGAACAGCTGATGCAAAAAAATCAAGTTATTATTGTTGAAAGCTTTATAATTTTCAAGTTGGTCTTGATTGAGCTCAAAATGACATTGTTAATCGGAGGTTTTTTTTTAATATATATTAAGATCAGTATTGAAAGAAAAAAAGAAAAAACGAATGAAGAAATTTATATGAAAAATTACATAGAAGAAGAACTCGACATTTTAAGGTTTTTATTTTATTTTCTATCACATGTGCTAGCATAAAGGGCACTCAGCGCAATACTTTGTTGTTTATTATTTTATTGAGTATTAATAGGCGTGCCTGTTAAATACTCAGTAGCAAACTTTTGGAGGTTTGGTGGCGTGTGGGTAGATGTGTCCAACCCAGCATAGTTTTAAAAATTTTTTTTATTGTTGTTGTTGTTGCCTCTTGAGTAGTCAAGGGTCAATTGTGTAAATGTCTATATGACCAGCCTTTAGTTGTGAAGTTGTTAGTGGATTCGTCCAACCAAAATTTGAGTTTTTGAAAGAGTGTGTGAAGTTTGTGGGAAGGAAGTGTAACGTTTGTAAGAAGTGGGAAAGGGGAAAAGGAAGAGGGTGAGAACAATTGACATGGTTAATTGTTAATTATTAAAAAATTAGGTATTATATATTATAACAATTACATTCATTTTACTTCTGTTTGCAAATAAATAAGAAAATTCTATTAAAACAATTATAATAGTGAAGTAATATATATAACTATAAGAAAAACAATCTTAATTCAATTTTTTTTACTACTTCAAATATGACAGAGAATCTTCAAATAAAAACAAAACTGAATTATGAACAATTGAAATATAGAACATAGATAAGCAGATAAAGAAGTAATATTAATCCCGGTTCAATTTTTTTTATTACTTTAAAGGTGACGGAATCCTCAAAGAAAAACTATTAAGAATATATATAGAAAATTATATACTGTATAAATAACAGATACACTTTATGTACATATTTAATAACATTAAGGTTTGCCACAATGTAAAATTAAATTTACATATGGAAAAGGATATATTATTTATTTTTAAATACAACCTTTAAACAACAAATCTTTTACATTAGGTATGTGAATATTTGATATCATTCAAAATGATGTGAATATGTTAATATTGGATGGGAAACCTACATTTTTTTTAAGGAATTGGGTTACTGAAAAAAATATATTTGTTCATAATCATGGCATTTATAATTAGCCAATATAAAATTTCTAGAAAATTCAAGAAATATCATATACTCGTGAAAAATGGTGACAAAAAATTACATATCTAAGAATTACGCATCATCATTAATACAGTAATAATAATAATAAAATACAATGTTGGTGTTTTTTTTGAAGCGCATTCTGCTTCGTATTGATTAAATAAATTGTTGAAGCTGAAAAGTTACCCACCCAATGCAAAGAGGAAAATGGTGTGACGTGTCGTGTTTCGCGATTTATTTATTATTATTATTATTTTTAATATACTAAGGTGACAGTTTTGAAATTGGCAAATCTGCTTAAATGTTCATTGAATTCATTCAAAATGAGGATCCTTTGGATCTAACTAATTGTTCTTCAAATATAGTAAAACATAATGGTTTTTGATTTCAACTCGTATATAAAGTTGCCCGCATTGGGACATGGAACATTCTGAAAGATCAAAACTAATTATGGTAAATCAATATTAGTGGATTTTTTAATTTTACATCGACATTAAAAATGAGAATAACAACTCTTTTTTTCATGGACAAGTTATATTACGAAGATGGCTTTTAAAATATGATGATGATTTTCTCACCATTGGCATTTGTTCTCCTCAAATATCTCTCTGTACCGATAAACTAGAAATGATATACTATAATATATTCAAATATGGGAATAAAATTTTTTTCGGACTAATTACATTTCAAAAATACGTATATAATTTCTTCGCCGTAACAAGAAACTCCGGTACCCATGACGCGCACTAACCAAATTTGGAAAATATATGCAGATTTATAGGCGCATTTCATCATACACAGTGAATCTCGATTTTAACGGATAGTTTGGGCAATTATAATTAGGGAAAATTTTCCAAAAATCCGTTAAACTGAGATATTAATATCCGTTATATCGAGAAGGTTTTTATTAAGGTTTATTATGAAACCGTTCTTGAACTTTATCCGTAAAACCGAGATTTTTAAGTGGTATTAGTATCCGCTAAATCGAGGACCGCTAAATCGGGATTCACTGTGTATACATATTAATATTAATATTAATATGTAAACTCGATAAGTCGCTCATATGGGATGAGCTCATATGAACCAACTTATCGAATTAAAATTACTTAAATATTAAGAAAAAGGATGAAAATTTTGGTCGACTTATCGAGTTTACATATGTACGTAGTAACGGTCAATGATTATCACATGACTTTAAAAGCTAAAAATTAAAGCTAGAGACCTAAGCTTCATTTCCGTCGGGTTTACGTTTTTTAATTTTATTAGGCCTCAAAATTAGAATATTATATTAATATGTAAATTGAAAATCTTTTCAAAGAAAGAAAGAAATATGATTACTTACTCTCTTTCTTTGAACCATACACTGGCGGTTGGTTGTCCAGTGTAAAATCGAACATCATTAACCAATCAAATTTTGAAATTACAGGTGATAGTTTCTAAATTTGTACTAGTCACACGATAAAATTTACACACTGGGTTGGTCCGTCGCAATTCTTATTGTTTTTATTGATAAATAAATAACCATTGTTGATAATAATAATGATGCAGGAGTGAGAAATTTTAAATATTTAATTCAGCAACTTGCCGTCCTTTTTGGATTTTTAACTGTTAAAAACAATAATAATAATTGTAAGTATTGAAAGTCACGCGCTAAATTTTCCCACGCACCAGTTATTACAAAGTTAAATTGATCTACAATTGTTTAAAGGTCATACAATTCATTCATATTAAAAATTAAATTAAATTAAAAATAATATATGAAATATATAAATGGGATATAAATGGGATAAATATGAATAAATTGAAAAGAATTCTTCATTTTAAAATTCCATAGATAAAAATGCTTGGTTTATATTATAATAATAATTATAATCGATCAACTTCTTTACTGCTAGCAAGATTTAAAAATTCGTTATCAACAAGAACAAAACCATCTTCAATAATATTAAGAAACACCCGCAATTTAAAATCGATCGCACTACGGAGAGAAGATAAAAGTCGATGGGAACGTAGAGTTGCTTTAACACCTGACGCAGTATCCAATTTAATCAAAGAAACGGGAGTCAAGATTTATGTGCAACCATGCAATAAACGAGTCTTTAACAATGATAGTTATCTCAAGGTTATTATTTACTATAATGATTATGATAAATACATTTATAATGTATATATCATTTATATAGATAAATGTGTATTGTAGGCAGGAGCAATGGTTCAAGAAGACATATCCAATGCGGATATAATCATGGGAATTAAAGAAGTAGAGATCAAGAGCTTAATACCAAATAAAACATATGTATTTTTCTCTCATACTCATAAAGGACAATTGTACAACATGGGAATGCTAAAAGATATCCTTGACAAGGTATTGGTTTAATTAATTGCGATTGTAATTGTAAATAAATGAACATTTATTAATTCATATTTTCCTTTACGATCTTTATGATTATTCTTAGGAAATACAATTAATTGATTATGAATTGATGACTGATGATAAGAATAAAAGATTAGTTTTATTTGGGACTCATGCAGGATACTCGGGAATGATTGATGGATTACACGGGTTAGGGTTACGGCTCTTAGGGTTAGGATATAATACACCATTCATGGTAATAACCGCAACATAAAGAAGGTTGATTATTATTACTATGATTAATATTTGTTGAACCAAAATTATTTTATTACTATTAAAAATAATATTTTAGCATATAGCAATGTCACATTCATATAAATCATTAGATAATGCAATAGCCACAGTTAAAGAATTAGGCGATTCAATTGTCAAAGATGGATTACCCGATGATTTTAATCCAATGACTTTTGTATTTACTGGCAATGGGAACGTTTCCAAGGTAAAAAAAAGTGAGACAATTTAAGTAATGTATGTGAAACAAAAGAATTTCTTCATTAAAAGTTTTTTTAAAAAAAATCATTCTTGCAGGGAGCACAACATATTTTCCAAAATTTACCACATGAAAATATTAATCCAAAGGATTTGAAAGAATGTGTTTCTGATAAACGTATGTTTTCTATTAAATTAATTCATTTACTAATAAACAATCAATTGATTCATCATCTATCATGTATTTATAATTTTCAATTTATGATTTTAGATAAATTTAGTAACAAGAAAATATATGGATGCCAAGTTAAATTAGAAGATTATTTGATTCGTAAGGATACAGGAAAATTTGTATCAAAATCAGATTATTATTCCAATCCAGACAAATATTTATCAGAATTTCATTCAAAGGTAATTACTAACTGCCAAAAATTATTCTTCAAAGTAAAAATTCATCAGTAAATAAGTATTTGCTAAGATTAATATTATTGCTTGTGATTAGATTGCACCATACACATCTATGCTTATACATGGATCTTATTGGGATACCAAATTTCCAAGATTAATTACTACCAAACAACTGCGGGAAATTCAATCAAATCCAACCATTAAAAATAGATTATTATGTATTTCAGACATTAGTTGCGATATAAATGTAATTATATATTTACATATTTACATGTGCATTCATAAATTGTATTTAGTTGTATTTTTTTCTTGATTTGTAGGGAGCTTTGGAGTTTCTTTCACACTCCACTAAAATCGATGACCCATTTTATTATGTTGATGCTGTCAATAATAAAGAACACAAAAGGTTTGTATTTGTGAATTCTTTTTTTTTAAAAAAAAGTTAATGTGGACCTACTAGAATTTTGTTGGGTTGATTACTAGTGATGATGGTCAAGGGACACAAATAATGGCGGTGGATATTTTACCAACAGAAATACCACTCGAGAGCAGTAAACATTTTAGTAAATCTTTATATCCATTCATGAAAGATTTGGTTATTATTATTATTGTTGTTGTTGTTGTTATAAATTATTACATCGGAAGAAAAATATCATATTGATCCACAAAAATTTATTTTAATAATAACAGATTAATAACAATATAGAAAATAATCCTGTTTTATCAAGTGCGACTATAGCAAAAGATGGGAAATTAATGGATCGGCATAAAAATTTATATAACTTATTACCAAAATCAACAATAAATTCTACTTCTACCGCTACTGCCACAGCAAGCACTGAAACTGGTGCTAAAAAAGTGACAATAAATAATCATATTAAGAAAAAGATTTTGTTACTAGGAAGTGGATTTGTTGCTAAACCATTTGTTGATTATTTAAGCGCCAAAAATGATTTAGACCTAGTTATTGGTATGTTTTGGATTTATACTATGATTCTTGTGATAATCATTAGGATGGGAGATTTTAATATAATATTAATTAATTAATTACAAATATTTGTAGCAAGTAATGCTAAGGAAGAAGCAATTGCTTTGACACATGGAAATCCAAATATTCAAATTGTTAACCTTGATGTAAATAATAAACAAGACTTGAGTGGATTGGTGGAAAGGTCTGATGTTGTTGTCAGGTAACATACAAAAATCTATACATTTGTATTTATATATCTATTAAATATTTTCATATTCATACACGCTCATGAAAAAAATTACATTTAGTTTTATACCAGCACCTTTACATCCAATTGTTGCAGAGCAATGCATCTTGCATGGAAAGCATATGATAACTGCCAGTTATATATCACCAGAGATGAAGGCCTTGGATGAACGGTAAATTTAACATATGGATTTTAATCATTTATAAATATAATTATATTTACAAAAAAAAATATTGTGTCGTGTAGTGCCAAGCAAGCGAATATAACTATATTAAATGAGATAGGAGTAGATCCTGGGATTGATCATTTATCGGCAATGAAAGTAATCGATGAAGTGAGAGATGAGGGAGGAGAAATAACATCATTTATTTCATGGTGTGGTGGATTGCCAGCTCCAGAAGCATCAAATGTTCCATTGGGTTATAAGTTTAGTTGGTCGCCCAAAGGTGTGCTCACTGCAGCTTTAAATGATGCAAAATTTTGGATGAATGGAAGGGTAAATATTATGCTTTTAGAAGAATGTTGGGGGAAAGTGTTATTAATGAATATATAACTTACTTTTTCTACATGACTTGTATGATTTATAGTACCAAGAAATTCCTGGAGGAGATTTGCTCAAATCGCATTTTCCATCAGTATTAACATATCCAGGATTTGCATTTGAAGGTTTAGCAAATAGGAATTCATTGTCATACATTGACACATATGGTTTATCGCCTTTAGAAACAAAAAAAGCAATGTTCAGAGGTACCTTAAGATATAAGGTATGAACGAATGAGCGAATGAATGAGTGAATGAACGAATGTGATTTAGTGTGTTAATTAATTATTATTTAAAGAAATTAATCACAATTAATTAATTAATCATAGGGGTATTCAGATTTAATGTATTCATTCTATAAACTTGGATTATTGGATACTAAACCATTTAAAAATTCGAATCTTTGTAATTGGGTGAATATTAAAAATTCTTTTTGCAAATATATTTATGCACACACACACATATATATATTATTTAATAATAATATTATTATTTTTTTTAAAGTCTGATTTTTTTGATAATTTATTATTTAATAAATTAAATGGTAATGGTAATATGATGACAATGATAACCGAATCTGATAGGATAACAGCTATTTCAGAAAAATTGAATTTAGCTAAAGACCATTATATGATCGATCAGGTTGTTGATTCATTAAAATGGTAAATTAAAAAATTAAAATTTATTATTATTATTATTATTGTTATTATTATTATTATATTATTATTATTATTTCACTTATCCGCTTATTATAATCACTTTCCAGGTTATCATTGATGTCAACAACATCCACCAATAATAATAATAATAACTTGCTGAAACCAAAGGATATTATATCATCTTCATCAATAGCACCAATTGATTTATTTTGTACGTTATTACAACAAAAGTTAAAATATAGTTCGCACGAAAGAGATTTGTTAGTTTTGCATCATGAATTTGGGATCAAATTAAAAAATGGACAAGATGTAGGTATAATTAGGGGTAGTGTATTCATTTAGGAGCACATTCATAATTAGGGGTTGTGTGAATTTATTTAAGGAAACATGTGTGTATGTATACATATATTAATCGCTTGTTCGCCCTAAATATTTAATAATAATTAAATAATAGCAAATTAAGACATCGTCGTTGGTATCTTATGGATCATTAGATACTTACACGGCAATGGCAAAAACTGTAGGATTGCCGAGTGCGATTGCCGCAGAAATGGTTGCAAGAGGTCAGTAATTATTAATCAGGATAACAATGTATTAGATTAGTAATTAAACGATCAATCGGTAAATCAATATTCCAAATTAAATTAATGAATCAAAAAATCAATAATAGGTGAAATTAAGGAAACAGGAATCTTGTCACCAACTACGAAATCTACTTATTTACCGATTCTAGAAAAATTGGAAAATGAAGGAATAAAAATTGTAGAAAATGTGGAATGTCATCGCAAAGAGACGAGCCAGAAGTTGGAGTGTAGTGGTAGTGGAATTTGGAATTAATTGTGATTTTATTATTATTATTGTTAAACTTTCTTTAGTCATAATATTTATTTATTTATTTATATTTATTTACTTATTATATTATTTTGTTTATTTATTTATTATTTTACATAATCCAATGTTCAATATGTTCAATTTTAATATTTAATAAACTAATACTAATACCAACAACAGCCTTATTAGTCATGTGACGATTGTCCTTGATTCTATCCTCTTTAATTATTTTTTTAATTATACTTTTAAGAATTGTGTGTTTCATAAATCTAAAAAGAATGTTCATTTTCATTTTCTTTTTCTTTTTTCCGGTGCTTGCTTTGTGGACTTAACACGGAATTCGGAAGCTTAATATACATAAAATTTTTATTATCAATAAGAAGGATATTTATCTCGTGACCATATATTATTAAGGATTTGTTTTTGTTTTGTTATTCCAATTAATTAATAAACAATAAATAATTCAAAGATGGGAAAATGTATGAATGATACAATTTTTTACCAAGATCAAGTGAAAATAAATAAAAAAGTACACAAGCCTCAAAAAAAGAAACAATAATCACAAAAACAAAAACTCCAATAAATAATGTAAATGGAATTTGTTTTGACAATAACTGCAAAGCGATGTGACTTGTTTATGACTTGGTAAACAGCATGTAAAGTGCTTGAGCTCAAAAGGTTCCTTCCTTCCCCTACCTGATTATTTATTCCACTCAAAGGGCCGTCAACAGAATCGGTTAACTCGAAAGGATACCCTGAATAGCCAGGGTGAAAACCTTATGCTGGCTGACTCAAGATGAATAAATATTTTTTTAAAGACACTAATAAATCTTTGGTGTATATACGAAAAGCCGCAATACCTTTAAAAATGGATTTTCTAATGAAGAGAGAAAAAGAGAAAGCAATAAAATAAATTTATCTAAAATAGTTGTTCTTAAATCCGGTTTAATCCGGTTGCTGTTCTCTCTTACTTTTAATTAAGTAATGCTCTGCAATGTAATGTTGTACGAGATTCTCTCATTCATTCTCAAAAAGGGTGAAATATAACAAAATAAAATATTTTGTTGGTAAAAATAGTTAATTCTAAAATAAAATATAAATGCGTGTAACAAAGTTAATAAAATTTATTATAAGTTAATAGAGTACACAATTAAGTTGTACAAAGAATCATTGAAACGATTGAATATTCTTTTTTTATTTAAAAAAAAAAAAGAACAATAATAATAATAATGAAAATAATATTAATAAAATAAATAGTTATTAATAATAGTAAAATAATAATTGATTAAACAATAATTAATAATAATAATAATGAATTTTTTTACCTCCAATCAATTCTATTTTTGTTAATTTTGTTCAACAATAAATAAATATGTACAATTTTATAAAAATCCTATGAGATAGCACTTTTATTTTTTTGGTCCTCCCCTCCAAATAAAAAATAATTTTCTCCTATTTGAATTTCAAAAAAATTTTTTTTTTTTTTATTAACCCAAGAGCTTGACGCTTTTTAACATTTTTTTATAAATATATATAGAATCTTTTTTTTTTACCGCTTGCGGAAAAAATATATATACAACGCTATATCCTTTCTTCAGATCATAATATATACTATCTATTTTACAAGGAGCTGCGCTACCTTACAAAAAAACATCAAGAAAGAGAAAAAAAAAAAACTGGTTTTTTTTTTAACAAACTATTACATTTTCACATTACAACATTTTAATTCAACACACACACACATACACATCATATACATACACACACACTCATATTTACATATATACATTCATATATAAATTATATACATATTAATATATATATATAAATTATACAACTACATAAGAAATATTAAAAATGAATCCATCAGATAATAACAACAATTCATTAAAACATCCAACTCCTATGGAGCAGGTTGATGAACTTAAATATTGGTTAGCCACAGCACCTGCAAACTGGGATCCTGACCAGAACATTCAAAAATTCCAATTACCAACTGGTGAATGTATTTCATGTGTATTATGGAACAGCCTTTATCACATAACTGGTACTGACATAGTACGAAGTTTGGTATTCCGTTTTCAAGCATTTGGTAGACCAGTAAGGAATATTAAAAAATTTGAAGAAGGTGTTTTTAGCGACTTGAGAAATTTAAAACCAGGAACTGACGCTTCACTTGAAGAACCAAAATCAGAGTTCCTCGAAATGTTATACAAAAATAACTGCATTCGCACCCAAAAGAAACAAAAGGTCTTCTATTGGTATTCAGTTCCACATGATCGTTTGTTCTTGGATGCCTTGGAAAGAGACTTGAAACGTGAAAAATTGAACGCTGAACAAACAACCGTGGCTATCGCTGAACCTGCATTATCATTTTCATTTGACTCAACACAATCGTTATACGATCAATTCACAAAAGGTTGCTTCTCGCTTTTCCAATCAGTTCAAACCTGCGAAATTCAAAAACCTCAAATGTATCCAACTCCAGAGCTTGAATACCACACAATAGAAAGTGCATTTGAAGCAAGCACCACAGCAAGCGCATCACCAGAATGCTTCAACTCACCATGGAGCACATCATCAATCGATGATCAATATATCGATGATAGTCGTCACTCATCACCAGACCATTTGGATGCAAGCATACTCCAAGCTATCGTCCCATCGTCCACCGTCGCAACTCCATCACCGTTCAACAACAATCCAAATGTTACGGTTGCCACAGCTGCAAATCTTTTTGGAATGTTTTCAATCTTTGAAGGCTCTCCTACCTACAAACAAAGAAGAAGACGTGCAAACTCATGCACAAATATGAATAACGAACATTGCAATAACAGCGATGACAATTTATCACAACAACAACATAGATCAAATAATGCAAATTGTCCATATCCAATGAAAACCTATCCATGTCCACTTCAATCATGCGGGCGTCTGTTCAAACGTCTCGAACACTTAAAAAGACACGTACGTACTCATACAATGGAGCGTCCTTATTCATGTTCAGTATGTGGTAAAAGATTTTCCAGATCAGATAATTTGGCTCAACATCGTAAAACCCATGAACGTAGCTCAAGCAATTCCCCACCACCATTAGACGATTCATCAAATGCTTCAGATGTCGAATACGAAAAAAGTGTCATAAATGAGTGCTACACTTATGACAGTCCAAATATTCCTTCCTGTGTTCCTGATGGTCTTGCCGTATACACCACTGCCGACAACTCACCATATCCTATATTCAGCATACATCCAAATTCATACTTGACGAACAATGCTGGCAATGAGATTTTAATTTAAAATAAGGATCCCAAAAAAAAAACCAAAATTTTCTTCTTTCTTAAATCATTGGGTGGAAAAAAAGGATACATTTATATTTTTATATATATATATATATTTATATTTACACGTTACAATTTTTTTATTTTTCTTTATATATTATTCTTGGGTTTTAAAAAAAAAAATTTTTTACTATGATAGTTAATGCGTGACCGGTTCCTTTTTTATATTAATTTTAACATTATTATTTTCTTTTCAATAATATAAATTAGAATGGAGGGCCCAAACAAAAATTTTATGATAATTTTTATTTTTTATTTTTGAAATTTTTTAAACTTTATTTTTATTCTTTATTTTGAAGGAAAAAAAGAAAAAAAATAATTTGAACTGGTTTCTTCTTATTTATTTTATTTTGATTTTTCTGTTCAAAATAATTTTATTGAAATAAAGAAATTAGAAAATTTTTGAATAATAAAATAAAAATAAAAGTTTCTCACTTTATACATTCTTTCTTTCTTTCTTTCTTTACTATTTTTTTATTAACATCATGTTTACATGATGAATACATTTTTTTTTTTTTTGTACATTTTTTTATTTTTTTCATTTCAAAAAAATCCTTTCCTTACATTTACAATCTTCCATAATATTTCGTAATCATTCACAATCCTTAATCTCATTTTTTTTTCAAAAATATATGTTATTATTATTGTTATTATATTTTTCTTTTAATTAAAAAAAAAAAGATAATTTTTAGGGAAAGTTCAAAGGAAATACTAATAATAGCGAATGTATAATATATAACTCCCTTCCTGGCCTTCCAGGTTTATCTTTTTACTTTATTCTTTTTTTTTCTTTTTTTTCTTTGTCAGTATGTTTAATCAATTAATTTATTTTAGGAAAAAAAAAAATAAATAAAATAAATAAATATTTTTTAAAAGAATATCACGACATAATATATTTTTTCAAATTTTATAATTTTTTTCCCTAAAAAAAAAATTTCCTTTTGATCACTTTAATTATTTTTTATATTTTTTTTAGGGAAAATTGTTATTATTTGAAAAAATATCAAAAAATTCAAAAAAAAAATTCAAAAAATCAAAAAAAAAAATCACAAAAAAAATTCAAATATGATTTTGATCTTTTTATTTTATTTATCTAATAGATAAATAAAAGATCAATAAAACAAAAATTTTTAAGTTTAGTATTAATAATATTATATATATATTATTATATGTATACTTTATATGATATTTTTTATATATTAATATAGAGAAGTAAATAAATTTTTTTATTTATTTCAAATTTTTCATAATTATTTTTGAAGAACCAGCCAGGCAGGGAGGGATCCAATTTATTTTTTATTTTTTATTTTTTTTCAATTTTTATTTTTATTGTCTCAAAAATAAAAAATAATAACAATAATAATAATATAAAATAAAATAAAAAATGAAAAAACTTCAAAAATTATTTTCTTTATATGGTGCGGGACCTCTTAAACCACCAATTTTGCATGTGATTTTTAAAAGAATAGAAGTTCATTTCTGTATATTATTTTTAAAAAAATAGCTCTGTTATGACATAGATTAGGACCCAAGCTTTAATGTGACAGAGAGTTTTTTTCAAAATATTGGTGGGTTGTTGAGTTCTATTCCTTTTTGTACATGTATTTTACTATGTTCACGAGGAATTTGGCCGCTTAAATTTGGGCGGAAATTATGACATCTGCTGATCCTTTTTTTAAATTCTGGTCAGAGTTAAAAAATCGTGTAACAGTAACATTAACGCGTCAATATTTTTTATTTACTCAAATATTCATTCCAATAAATTTACATATATTGTCTTTAAGTATTGATTAAATATGCCACCAAAAAAAAGAAATTCCCAGATTAAAACAGCTAGACTTTCAAAAAAATTAAAAAATGAAAATAAACCTAATAATTTATTTGTTCAAAACACTCTCTTGCATGAACAACCTTTTGATTTTGTGTCAGAAACTGATGATGATAAAACTATTTATGAATCAGATCATAATGAGTTTGAAAATGTAAATGAATATGAACTTTCTGATTTCCAACTTTCTGATAGTGATTCTGGTGATGATAATTGGCAAAGCAAAACTTTAAATAACACAATTAAGGAATTGGATATTTCTATCTTTGAGAAGATGATAAAAAATGCTAGTAATAAAGTTCTTTCTAAGCCTAATTGTCCTTTGGTGTATGTGGGAAATTCAGAAAGCACAAAATCAAATGGCAGCTACAAATACAATGAAACTAACAAGTTTTTTTGAAAAAGTGGAAAGCAATCAGTTGATTATAAGTGAAGAAGATAATGAAAGCAATTATATAATAGATAACACAATCAATTTGTATGAATCCAATAATAATTTTGATGAGAAGATATTTGTGAATTACAAAGAAGCTTTAATATGTTTAAATTCACTCCTTAAAGATAAAACTTGTCTGATATCCAAAAAAAAAGAGGCTCAATTATTAGCCAATATTTTAACCTTTGTTTGATGGGAAGTAAAAAAATGGAAGCAAGTTTATTACTTTCCAAAAGCATTGGAGGTGGAGAGTATTGTGCTTGACTAATTTGTAATTGGTCAAAACAGTTTTTAAAATTTGGCACAATTCCAGCCTCTAATCAAGGTAAATATCCAAAGATAAAATCACTCCTATGGAATGAGGACATAAATAAAAAATTACAAGAATACCTGGTGAAACAAGTGAGTGATATTAAAGTTAAGAACTTTAAAGAATTTGTTGAAAGTGAAGTTTTTAGTGAGAAAACTGCAAGGGTATGGTTAAAAGAACTTGGGTGGACTTATCAAAAACATCATAAAGATATTTATCATGATGGTCATGAGAGGGATGATGTTGTTAAATACAGAGAAATATTCCTTACCCAAATGGAAGTGTTTGAAAGATTGATGCCTAAGCCAGATGAAAATGATATAATGATGATTATTGAATCATCCTTGAATCCTGGTGAAAGAAGGCACATTCTTGTTAATCATGATGAGTCAATATTTTATTCTAATGATGGAAAATTTTTTTTTGGGGGGCCTAAAGGATATATGCCATTGAGGAAAAAAGGTACTGGTTTAAGCATTCATGTTAGTGATTTTCTAACTGAGATTGATGGAAGATTAAGATTTGAAAATGAAGAAGCTTGTGTCATTATGAAACCTGGAGTTAATTGTGATGGCTGGTGGACTTCTGAACTTTTAGTCAACCTGGTAAAAATATTAAAGTTAATTAATATCAGTTTAGAAAATTTAATAACCAAATAATTAAATTTCAGATTCTTGAAAAAGCAATACCAATATTTGAAAAACTTCACCAAGATTCAATTGGAGTGTTTGCATTTGATAATGCCACCAGTCATTCTCTTTATGCTAAAAATGCTTTGATTGCAAGAAGAATGAATATTAACCAGGTGGAAAACAAAAATTTAGAGATGGAATAAAATCTGATGGATCAAAACAATTAATGCATTTACCTGATGGAACACCAAAAGGAATTAAAAAAATTCTTGAAAAGAGAGACTTATGGATTCCAGGATTAAATCGAATCTGTGATGACTGTAAAAAAAGATCACCTGTTCAAAATTTTTGTTGTGCTGTCAGAATTCTTGAACTTCAA